>OZ010615.1:63531545-63584045 GCA_963932145.1 Acanthosepion lycidas
AACTCGTCAGATAGATTAACATTGAAATAGAAAGAAAGAAAGAAAGAAAGAAAGAAAGAAAGAAAGAAAGAAAGAAAGAAAAAAAGAAACAGAATAAGATAGATAGATAGATAGATAGATAGATAGATAGATAGATAGATAGATAGATAGATAGATAATGAACAGACGGAGATAGATAGATAGATAGATAGATAGATAGATAGATAGATAGATAGATAATGAACAGACGGAGATAGATAGATAGATAGATAGATAGATAGATAGATAGATAGATAGATAGATAGATAGATAATGAACAGACGGAGATAGATAGATAATGAACAGACGGAGATAGATAGATAGATAGATAGATAGATAGATAGATAGATAGATAGATAGATAGATAGATAATGAACAGACGGAGATAGATAGATAGATAGATAGATAGATAGATAGATAGATAGATAGATAGATAGATAATGAACAGACGGAGATAGATAGATAGATAGATAGATAGATAGATAGATAATGAACAGACGGAGATAGATAGATAGATAGATAGATAGATAGATAGATAGATAGATAGATAGATAGATAGATAGATAGATAATGAACAGACGGAGATAGATAGATAGATAGATAGATAGATAGATAGATAGATAGATAGATAGATAATGAACAGACGGAGATAGATAGATAGATAGATAGATAGATAGATAGATAGATAGATAGATAGATGGCTGGCTGGATTAGCGAGAGAAGCTAAATACGTCCAAATTAATCCTTCAATCGATTTTCTTATATTCCTATTCGTTCTGTATCGATTAGAATTCTCAAGAAATTCATAGCAGAGCGTCTTTTCTTTTTCATTCTGTTTTAATGAAATAATATTGGATTCGAATTATATTATGTTCAACGTGACAACTCGATACGCCGGGATTACAAACAGACGTGAGTGATCCAATTAATAATGTATGGTGAATCGAATTATTTTTCTCCAACTTTGATTATTTTCAAGCCGAAATTCTTATTTCTAAATCCTTCGTAATTTAGTTATGTTTCTCTTTCTTGTCAATGACCGCTGGAACTTCCAATTATCTACTTAAGTTCAATCGAAGTTATGGAAGAAATACCGTAGATTCTCGTCTAACGCGAGATCTCGCGTATCGTGCAACCACCAAATTTTCGCATATAAAAAATGATTTTATCATATATCTCGTGTATCATGCGAGTTGATTTTTCGAGAGACCAAATTACAATCGACTAACCTCTTTTCCTCTATCTCTTTATCCCATCTTCTAGTTAAATAAATTCAAAAAGTAAAAGAGAATGATAAAAGTATCGTTAGTAACGCCATACTCGTTGCGTAAACGCGTACAGCTATAAACAGCCGAACGAGAAACAGCTAAACATCTTAGAAACTTAAAGAAGGGAAAAGATGCATATTCGCTATATGTTTGTATTTTGTAATACGATACTAATATGTGAATATTACATACATTATTATTGGATGTATAGCTGGTCACTCATATTCAAGGATCCCTGTCTAATAAGGCTGCTAACCAATTCATATTACAGACGCTTGGTCAGGTGCATTTGTGTTTATTCAACTGCAACAATACTGAGCAGAACTTCGTTATAGTTTCTGTAATCATGGTTAGCAGTGGGAAATGAAAAACACATCGCCACTCGTGGTAAAAATGCGCGATTGGTACGGTTTCTGACAACGACCATAGTGGTAGAATACTATACAATCATCCACCGTAGGGCATTTCCGTCTTAGTCTAGCAACGACATCACGCTGGATTCTATTCTCTTCATAACTCTTTGCTCCCGCGAAAACAACAGCTCGATTCGATCCCTGGCAACCGTATCAACATTGATAGTGAATTCATCACTGGTCTTTGAAGCGCAATTTGAGCAACTTGACAATTCCCCATACAGTATCTGTTTGGGAATTCTAGAATTATCCAAGCGTGTAACGTGCCCAAGTCACCTGAGACGCGGAGATCTGAGGATGGGATTTAGTGAATGAATATCTGCTTTTTTTTATCACTTTTTTATCCGGGAATCTTTTTTGTCATTTAATATCTGTTCAATATCGATTGGGTCACTCTGAAGAGAAGTGGGGTCTGATGTTGAAAGCTCTAATGATCCACGGCTAAAAAAAATCACATCACTAATGATGTTTGCCAATGTTTTTCCTGAAATGATACCGTGCGCATGGGGCTCTTGATCGACCTCCTGGCTCGAGAGAGAACGTGATCAGAGAGAGATGGTTTTCCAAATGTTTGTCCCTTCCCATCGGACACACCAACTTCGAATTTCGCCGACTCTTGGCTTTCGCCGTTCCAAAGTGCAGTAACACGAACCTGATAACAAATTGGGACAATGTTGTTGTTATTGGCTCGGCTCAACGCAACAAGATGTCGCCTCTGGGCTTCGTTCACGTACAAACAGCCTCCAATCAATTACAATATTTTGTGTTATTGTGTGATATTTTCCGCCATTCTTGCCAAACACTCATTACTTGGATGACAATTAAACTTAATTTATTTTCTTCCTGGTCGGAAATTTTCCCGGCATTTCAAATTATTCTTTTTCACTCATTTGTCCATTTTTTTTCCAAACTTTTCTTCTTTTACAGAATCTTTCCTTACGTTTAAGTATTCTTAATTTTCTTCTTCTTACTTTTCCTCTTCTTCTTAGTTTTTTTTTCTTCTTCTTCTTCTTACTGTTCTTCTTAGTTTTCTTCTTCTTCTTCTTCCTTCTCTTCTTCTTCTTCTTTCTCTTACTTTTCTTCTTCTTTCTCTTCTTCTTCTTAGTTTTCTTCTTTTTCTTCTTAGTTTTCTTCTTCTTCTTCCTTCTCTTCTTCTTCCTCTTACTTTTCTTCTTCTTTTTTCTCTTCTTCTTCTTAGTTTTCTTCATCTTCTTAGTTTCTTCTTCTTCTTCTTCTTCTTCTTCTTCTTCTTCTTAGTTTTCTTCTTCTTCTTCTTCTTACTTTTCTTCTTCTTCTTCTTTCTATTACACCCCTCCTTCTCCTCCTTTTTCTAATTCTCATCTTTTTTCTTTTTCTTTTTCTTCTTCTTCTCCTTCTTAGTTTTCTTCTTCTTCTTCTTCTTCTTCTTCTTCTCAGTTTTCTTCTTCTTCTCTTTTTTTCAAAAATGTCTTAAGTTTCTGATTTATTTTTATTGTATTTTGTCTCGAACAAATCTAGCGTTTTCTTCTTCTTCTTTTTCTCCTCCTTCATTTTTTTCTTCCCCTCCTCCTTCGTCACTTACTTTTTAATCTCCTTCTCCTTCTTGCCCATTTTCTTCTTCTTCTTTCTCTTCTCCTTTTAGGTGTTTTCTTCTTCTTCTCTCCTGTCGTCGTCGTCGTCTTCTTTTTTTGTCATTTTCTTCTTTCACTCCTTCGCCATCTCCTCCTACTTATTCTTCTTCGCCTCCTCCTCCGCCTTCTTTTTCTCCTTCTCCCGCTTGTTCTTCATTGTCATTTTGTTCTTCCCCCTCCTCGTCATTAGGGCTGGTTTATGGCAGCCAATGTTGGAATATTTCCTCAAAAATGAAGAAGAGACTTGAGGCGACAGAGATGTGGTACTACAGAAGGATGCTAAGGATGTCATAGATCGGGTGTGTGAGCAACGACGAGGTCTTAGAAAAGATGCAAACAAGGAGGAGGCTTATACTTAATATCAGGAAGAGGTAGCTGAAGTTTCTGGGACACATAATGAGGAAGGAAGGCCTGGAGAATCTGATACTCACTGGTCAAATGGAGGGGTAGAAAGACAAGGGAAAACAACGCGTGACATACCTGGTGGGCTTTAAGCAAGTGGATGACAGAACGTGGTCTAGGGGAGGAAGCAGAGGGGAGGATAGAGGGAAGTGGAGAGCCATGATCGCCTGAACCCTGTCCTCAGTTTGAAAGTTGGGAGTCGGCAGGTTAAATAGCAACCCGAAAGATTTGTTTCCAAATCATTACCGTTGTTTTAAGGAAACGATTTTAAGGATTAAGATCGAAATTGTTGTGTTTCAACTTCATTCTGCTGATAGCAAAACCTTACATAATTTACTGTTGCTTTATAGATTGTATATGGCAGAAGAATATTATTATGAAATCATTGTGTCATCCAATAAGACCTTCATTTACTTCAAAGATATATTATACGGGACAATCAAGCCATATTCTGATGTAATAACGATTTCCCAAGCGTAGCTTCGATGTGGCACAAGGCCGAAAAAAGGAGCACCCATTGAGGATCGTACTCACTCAGTTATAACATGCCTGATATCTTTTGTTACATGACTGACGAGGCAGATTTTTTCCCGCAGTAGGTTGCCATTCAAGGCTATAGAACTCGATCTTCCCTGCTATTTACCCATAGCTGGGGGGAGAAGAAGAGGATTCACATCATTCCCAAGGGTATTAGCATGTAAGTGAATGTAATGTAATCGACTGGGATTCGAACTCGGTTCTCCAATTCAGTTATGTGCCATCCGTGATACACGCTTAGGCGATCATGTCTCTTTCGATACATGACTGACGAGGCAGATTTTTTCCCGTAAACCAGTTGCCATCCAAGGCTATAGAACCCGGTATGAAAGGGTGGGAGAGAAGAAGAGGATTCATACCTTTCCCAAGGGTATTAGCACGTAAGATGAATGTAAGGAATTCGACTGGAATTTGAACTCGGCTCTCCGATTCCTCAATCCCTACTCCACCGTACCTCCACTACTCAGTCGTAATTATTCTAGCCAGACAAGCTTGTTAATTATTACACAGCCTTGAGGTACCCCGATTCTGATGTTAGAGATTATACAGGGAAATAGTTTTAGTGTGATTTTCAGTGAACAATGCAAATTTAAAATATTTTGTCTTTAAAATAATTTGTACCCAGTAGTATTATGGTGTTATATAGACATTTATCTCTATTTTGTTTTCATTAATTTTAATCTATCAAATGATTTAACAAATCTTATTCATTGAGTAGACTTTTTCTTTTTTTTATCTTTTACAATATTTTAGTTTTATCTTGTGGAATACAGGAATAAATTTGCATATTTTACTTGTGAGGATTCATAATTAGAATTCTGGTTTGAATATATTTTCCATTCAATGTATCTAATACAAAAGATATCAACTTTATTTGAATTTATTCGTGAAATAGTAAAATTTTGAAGTCAGCTTTTTCTGTACCAGACAACAGAGAAGTGAGCTGTTTGAACCCAGCCTATGAGTGATTCAAACACTGTTCATATACACGGTTATATTTAAGATTCGTTAGGCCTTATGCAAATGGCTATTGAGTGTTCCTGGGTTTTACAAGAACATACGATACATAGAAGTACTAAGGAAAATACTACCTTGTGTGATGTTGAGTTAAATGTTTTTAAGACATTTTTATACATTCTTTTTTATAGATATAAATATTTAAGTAAATGCTCTGTTTATAATAAACAGTATTAACAACATTTATCGGCCTGAATTTCCGACAATTTTAGTAGAAAATATTCGTCCTCCAACAGGAATCGAACCTGTATTTTATACGGAACCGTCATATAGCCTGGCGTGCCTTTAACCGATTTGGCCACAGAGGAGCGTTCGGTTAGCAAGGTCGATTTTACTGCTTTTAAACTACAATCTTCCGTGAATCTCCCACGCATATTCAGATCTGCTCAAAGCGTATCCAAATGTAAACAAATGACGTCACACATTATGAAATGGACAAAGAATGTATAAACATTAAAATGTCTTAAAATAATTGTCGGACTTTGTCCATTTCATAATGTTTAATGTTTTTATCAGACACAATATATAGAGAAAGATATTACTTTTCATGGCGTATTTGCTATACAACACATAGAAGGATATGTTTAGTGCCTTAATAGATAATTAAGTGGTGTAACTTTATGCTTTTTTGGCATGGATTATCGTATAATGTAGCCTAACTTCAATTACCGGTAGGCCTAAGATTTGGGTCACTGCTAGCCTAGCGTACGTTTGGGTGTCGAACTATACGGTAGTTATAGGTTTAACTCAGAATTTCGAATTAAATATATTGAGGTCGACTTGTACCCCACAATTTAAAGTATGTTTCTTTTTAATATTTCGTTAATGCTGGGCAATCTCCTTCTAGATGATGAAGAGAATTAAGTAACAGAAATGTCTTTCTACAGAAGGATGGTGAGGATTCCATATACGGAACATGTGAGCAACGACGACATTTTAGAGAACGTAAAAACAAAAGGGCATTTTAAACTTGATACATATTATAATATGAAGGCATTCCTAACAATTACTGCATACTATCTACCATAACTACAGCAGGCCGCCACAAATATATCGTACATAGAATTGTTTGGCGAAAATATTTTGGATATTAAAACAATTTTCTAGCTCGCCATATGAGGCTGATAACGTCAGTTGCGTTTTTTTACGTCACTCATGCAAATGGCGGATGAGTAATAATTTGTTTTACAATAACATACGATACGTAGCAATACTATAAAAAAAAACCCTACCTGGTGTGATGTGTAACCTAAGGTATTAATATCTTATAGGAGTTGATATTGAGTTTAATGTCTTTATCAGTAGACCTAACGAATCTTAAATGATCGCTAAGTTATACTGATATAAATGTGTGTTGTAGGTTGTTTAGTATAAGATGTATATACAAAGATATTGCTCTTAGTCTCTCGATTTACAGATAAGTGACGTGTTTGCTATACAACACATATAAAAAGATATATTTAGATATATAATTAGATATATATCTATAAACCGATCCAATATACGGTACTATAAATGTGTGTTGTAGGTTGTTTGGTATAAGATGTATATACAGAGATATTGTTCTTAGTGTCTTGATTTACAGATAAATGACGTGTTTGTTATACAACACATATAAAAAGATATATTTATTGCCTTAATAGATAATTAAGTCGTGAGAATTTATGTTGTTTTGATACAGGTTATCGTATAACTTTAATTACCGGTAGGCCTAAGATTTGGGCCACTGGCAGCCGACCGTATGGTTGGGTGTCGAACTATACGGTAGGTATAGGGTTGATTTTAGGCTAAATATTGTGAAGTCGACTTGTACGCCGCAATGTAAGGTATGTTTACTTTTATGTTTCGCTAAATCTGGGGAATTCCCTCATAGATGAAGAGAGTAAATGAACAGAAATTATTTTCTACAGAAGTCAATTTTCTTAGTTGTAAACAAGTAGTACTCCTAAAAATGACTGTATACCATCTACTGTACCTCTCTCAGGCTGCCACAGATATATCCTACAAAAAATGTGTTTGGTGAACATATTTGGGGTATTAACACAGTTTTGTAGCTCGCCACATGAGGTTGATAACGTCTGTGGTGGATTGTTTAAGCCACTCATGCAAATGGCGCATGAGTGATCCTGAGTTTTAAAATAACATACGACATATAGCAATTCTACCTGGTGCGATGTGTAACCTAAGGTATTAATATTTTATAGGAGTTAATATTGAGTTTAATATCTTTATCAGTAGACCGGGCGAATCTTAGGCGTGGTCATCAGTAAAAGGATGAGCCCGAATTGCGATTTGCAGGTCGGTAACACTAAACTCGACAGTTTACGTATCTGGGAAGCGTTTTCACAGAGGACGGTAAGTGCGACCGTAGGCGTATTGGGATGGCCAAGGATACATTCCAAAAGCTGGGTAGAGTATTGCGAGACAGGAGGATTTCTTTGGTAACAAAGAAAAGAATATTGAGCTGTTACGTGACATCTGTCCCCCTTTACGGTAGCGAATGTTGATCGATTTCCTCAAAGATGAAGAAGAGACTCGAGACGACAGAGATGTGGTTCTACAGAAGGATGCTAAGGATATCATAGACCGATCGTGTGAACAACGGTGAAATCTTAGAGAGG
The DNA here is from genome assembly GCA_963932145.1 of Acanthosepion lycidas. Taxonomy (NCBI): domain Eukaryota; kingdom Metazoa; phylum Mollusca; class Cephalopoda; order Sepiida; family Sepiidae; genus Acanthosepion; species Acanthosepion lycidas. Next base: position 63,539,432 of record OZ010615.1, read on the forward strand.
TTGGACACAAAGAGGAGGATTATACTTAATATCAGGAAGAGGCAGCTGAAGTTTCTGGGACACATAATGAGGAAAGAGAACCTGGAGAATCTGATACTCACGGGTCGAATAGAGGGCAAGAGAGACAAGGAAAAACAACGTGTGACATACCTGGCGGACTTAAGCAAGTGGGTGACAGAATGTGGTCAGGGGGAGAAAGCAGAGGGAAGGAGTTTGCTGAGAGCTGCAAGGGATAGAGGGATGTGGAGAGCCATGATCGCCTACGTCCAGAAAGGACATGACACATAAAAAGAAAAGACAAAGAAGCTATACGGACATAATTTACAGTACACACTGTTGAGTGGTGTAGGTGGTTCGCTATACAACAATAAATGTAACGGTAATTTGGGCCACTTGCAGACTACCGAGCAAGTACAGGATCACGGACTATCGCTACCCAAGCTCGCCGATCCTGAGCCAGGTCACACGAAATGGCAAGCCAATCGTGATTCCATCGTCGAAGACCAACTACTTGCGGACCCGATAATACTGCTAGGTCATCCTTGATTGTTCTAGCCCACGTCCTCAGCTGCCCACCGACACGTTTTCGCCAGCCAGGAAGAGAAGGAGGGAGAATTACATCGCGGATGAGCTCTCCCTCCGAACGCCGTATAGGAGCTGTAAGGTCCGCATTCGTGCGTCTCAAGCGGTCACTATTGAGTCGAAGGGAGATTTCCACGACTACGAAGGGGCGCATCTATCAGGCTATTGTTCGGACTATCCTTCTCTATGGCTGCGAAACGTGGCCACTTAGAGCGGTTGAGCTATGAAGGCTTGAAATGTTCGACAACGATTGCCTGCGCTGAATTCCACCATGACGCTGGATTGATCGTGTGCCTGACTGCTCCAGCGTCGTCTCCAATGGTTCGGGCACGCAGCTCGTTATCAATAGACCTGACAGTTCTTAAATATTCACTAAGTCGTACCAATACAATATAAGTTTCCTACCGGTGTGTGTTGTAGGCTGTTTGCTATACAACACATATAGAAATATATAAGTTAGTGTCTCAATATACAGGCAAATTCGTGTTTGCTATACAACACATTTTTTTAAAGCGTTTCACCCCAAGCACTAGCACACAAGTGGTTACAGAAGATTTGGAGCAAGGTCAGATAGGAGTGATAGAGGAAAGGATGAGGAGAAGGATAGTGGATAGATCAAAGCAACTGGAGATGTCGATTGACATTACATTTGAATAGTTGGAGATTATAGCTATCAGAGAAACTGGAATAGGGAAGGGTGTTCCACAGGCCAGAGGTGCGAGACATGAAGATATTGGAGTAGAAGAGACGGCTACATTTAATAGTTTCGACAGTGAAAAGGTGAGAGCGGGATGCCAGCCTCGTAGGGCGCTTGAACACCTGAAGTCTGGGAACCAGCGTATGCAGCTCCTCGGAGCAATTGCCATGAAAGTATTTGTAAAACAGACAGAGAGAGGCGACGGTGCGTCTATGAGAGAGCGACTGTAGACGAGATGCCAGATCAGGGCCAATTATATTGCATATCCGCCTCTGGAGCTTATCAAGAACCCCGAGGCAAACAGAAGGGGCTCCAGACCATATATGGCAGCAATACTCCATGCAAGGGCGAATTGTTGATTTGTAGACCTGAAGGATCGATTCCGGGGAGAAAAATTTCCCGGTACGGAAAGTTGACAGGGAGCCAACTTTCCTTACATGTAGAAAGATATGTTTAGTGCCTTAATAGATAGCTATGTTGCGTGACCTTATGTAGTTTTAGCACAGGTTATCGTATAATGTAGCCTAAATTTACCGGTAATTTTGGCCACATGCAGCCTACTGTATGTTTGAGGATTGATATATATGCTGGATATAGGCCTAACTCGGAATGTTGATCTAAAAAAAACTTGTGGTCGAATCGTACGGCAGGTCGACTTGTACGCCAAAATTTTATGGTAAGCAATAAATATGATGAAGACAAAAAAATAAGTTTCGCGATAAGTAAAATGGAACTAATCACAAAATCAGTGGTACTAATGTAAGACGAAAACGTTCCAGCCTAACAATATCCTAATCCTTTAAAAGCAAGGGGTGTACTCAAGTCACGTGTATTTAAGTCTGTGTTTTTGTTCCTTGATACATAATATAATATCTGGGCTGTATTTGCTTATAATAATTACACAAGGATATCAATGTCGCCATCGGATGATCGTCACTCACTTCTTTTGTAAAATTATTTGAAATGTCAATGGTGAAAAAGGAATGGTTGGTTGACTTTCTAGAATTCAGATTCTAAGACAATCCTTGGTAGATTCTTAGAGCTTTGATTTTGTGATAATGGATTGAGAGTCTTTGCATTGTGCTCTGACCTTTTTAGCAGAATGTGTCACCTTGGAATATTGAATGGAATTCCAGGCGACATTTCTGGAAGGAAATGAACTTCAACAACCGAAAGTTATTACCACAATGAGGGAAAATTAATTGGAAGATGTCGATTGCGAAGAAGAAGGTGAAGTTTTTGTAGACTTTTGGTGGCGGTGTTTGGTTGAGGATTTTGATGGGGAAACATGGATGGCGTTGGAGGGTGGATAGAAAGATATGAATAAAAGCGGTGAAGACAATAAATGAAAGAAAAGCAAATGTTTGGCGAAAGAATAAAGAAGGAAGTGAGTAAGAGAAGCGGGGAAGGGAGCGTAGATGTTGACGAGAATTACTCAAAGAAAGAAAGAAAGAAAGAAAGAAAGAAAGAGGGCAGATTTATCCAACAAGAAAGAAAGACAGAAAAAAAGAAAGAAAGAGGACAAAGTTATCTAACAAGAAAGAAAGAAAGAAAGAGAGAGAGGGAGAAAAAAAAAAGAAAGAAAGTGGGCAAAGTTATCCAACAAGAAAGAAAGAAAGAAAGAAAGAAAAAAAGAAAGAAAGAAAGAGAGAAAAAAAAGAAAAAAGAGGGCAAAGTTATCCAAAAAGAAAGAAAGAAAGAAAGAAAGAAAGAAAGTGGGCAAAGTTATCCAACAAGAAAGAAAGAAAGATAGAAAGAAAGAAAGAAAGAAAGACAGAGAGAAAAAAAAAGAAAGAAAGAGGGAAAAGTTATCCAACAAAATGAAAGAAAGAAAGAAGAAAGCAGTATTATTAAAGAAAGAAAGAAAGAAAGAAAGAGAGAAAAAAAGAGGGCCGAGTTATCCAACAAGAAAGAAAGAAAGAAGGAAAGAAAGAAAGAAAGTGGGCAAAGTTATCCAACAAGAAAGAAAGAAAGAAAGAAAGAAAGAAAGAAAGGAAGAAAGAAGAAAGCAGGATTATTAAAGAAAGCAAGAAAACGACAACTAGACGAACCAGAAAGAAAGAAAAGAAATATGATTATAAAAGAAAGAAAGAAAGAAAGAAAGAAAGACGGCAAGGGTATCCAACCGGGAAGAAAGAAAGTAAGAAGGAAAGAAAGAAAGAAGTCAAAAATGATAACAAATGTAAAAAAAAAAACATGGAATAAGAAAAAGAAATTATGATTTGAAAAAGTTTCCATGAAAGTAGAACGAAAATGAAGGAAATAAAAAAAAACTAGAAAATATCAAAACCAAAGCATGAATGAATGCAATAAAGAAAAGTATTTATATAAAAAGACAAACGAAGTCTGTGAATGGTAAGTAAAAGAATCCAAAAAATTTCCATACGTTTTACCAAAAAAGAATGATTGAAAGAAGAAAAATAATTACTGAAATAATTAATAATAAAACAGGAAGAGATATGGAACCGAAAAAATGCATTTTATAAAGAATGGCATAAGAAAGACGACAAGTAAGTAATGGAAATGATTTCCCAAAAATGGATCGTCTGATTTGATTAAAAAAAAAACTTGAAAGGTCAATAAAATTTCAACAAATATATTTATCACAAATAATATGGGCAACGTTTACGGCCTACCCAGCTTCGATTTTTCCTTGTCCTTCTTGGGGAATGCTTAAAAGTATGACGCATTTGGTGCCCGGCTGTGATAAGGACACCCACATAGTGAAAAGGATTTGAAATTATTTTATCTCAAGTTGAATATTGTTAAGACGGCGTAGGCAGGAAGATCTAGAAATAATATCTTCAAAGCAACCGCCCGATGTCCACAAATAAGCAAGAGAAAAAAAATAAACAGATAAATACAAATTCTCTGGATCAAGTGCCACTAGGACGGAAATTAAGGAATTCCGCTCGTTGGTGTATGTAGAGTGGGCCGTATACTAGAATATGTAGTGGGAAAGAAACCGCTCGTTTCACACGTAATAGAGAATGAATTTGTGGCGATCTATAATTGGCTGAAACGAGAGGGTATTATAATTAAATTAAGAATAAAATGTTGCAGATTGCGACCAACATAGAAGGACCAGGAAACTATCAGACGAAGTGTTGCAATGAAGATTTAAAAAAATCAATGACATACAGATGCATGCTGGGATTTCTTGCTAGACAATAAGGTTGTCCATTTCTCGGTATAATCTGCCATATTTCTTTTATTTCTTGCCTTGAAGTTAGGATGCTGTAATCATTTGTCTGGATCGTTTCTGTGTGGTAACACCATACTCACATTATATACATTATTCGGATTGTTATCCTCATCTTTATTGCCACATTCACAATATTTCGACCGTTCTACGTTCCGGCCTTAATCAGGTCTATTTCGTCCATCGGGTAGATTATTTTAGTTCCACGTGCCATGCCTCTTCCGGATGCCTCGGTTATTTCCCTTCTCTCTAAGTTTTTGATTCAACACTGCTGCGGCCTGTTTTTTTAAAAAACACTCACAACTCTTTGGGTCTAGTCACTGGATCTAACCAGCGTCTTTGTCCACTGGGCCATCTGCTTCAATGAGGGAAATTAAGCTACTTTTGCCTGGTATATATTTTTAAACAACATCTAAAATATTATTACAGTTAGATTTACGTTAAAAATATTCGAACACAGTGGCGTTCCATATCACGTGACGTCCGCATCTTGCAACGGACGCTAATTGTAAACAAACCTCTAAAAACAGTTATTTCTGAAGAAAGATCGACGTTGATCTAAATATCAAATATAAATAAATACTTTCATAAAAATACATTATTATTTTTTAATTTGCAACTTTTTAGTTGTTTTTTCTATGTATACATATTAAGAAAGCATGCGTGGCTTCTCATTATGATATATATATATATATATATATATATATATATATATATATATATATATATATACTAGCAGCATGGCCCGGCGTTGCCCGTGCTTGATTAAAAAATCGTACGACTCATACAGCAATCGCTATTACTTGACTTAAAATATTTTTGCCCTTCCCTTTAAAGGTGTGCTCTTTTCCGTGCTGATGTTGCTACATGCCTCACTTCTTGCCTATCTCACACTGAGAATTTTTTCTAAGCTCTATACTAAACATTAAATCTGTTATGAAAAAAGAACTAAACAAAATGAACACAAAACGATCAGCTTTAAAAAAGGACTCGTAACTGGAAAAAACGAATGAAAAAAGAATGTTAACAACAAATACTTTTTCGCACCCAACCCAGTTCTGCGGAATCAGAATCAACGTTCAGTTTAAGCAAGCGAATGAGCCAATTGGAGTAAAGTGCCATGCATATTTAAATTTTTCCCACTTGTGACGAATGCAGCTAACGATTTTTTTTGCATGCTAGTTAAAATTCATGTCAGTCAGCTGTTGGCTCTCACGCTGGCCAATAGGATCTTCCTGCCTATTCGTAGCAGCCATCTATAGACTCTCACTCTGGCCAGTACAAAATGGCCCCAAACTACATGAAAAGTGCCGTAGAAGCATGAGAAAATCGATTATTTCCACTATCGTTGGGAGTTGAGAAATGCAAAGTCGGTCCTGGCCTTCCCGCTAACTTGGGGCATGTGCATGTAAATTTTGGTGCAAATCCGTCGAAAATTGCGGCCGTGCATTCGTTACACACACACATATCCTGCCTTTTGTATACATATATATATATATATATATATATATATATATATATATATATGTATATATGAGAAGTCTAAAACGCAGAAATTTTATTTTCGGTACTAAAATGATCCTGTTACTTAAGCGCTTATACACAGCACGTAAATTTGAAGATAAGGAAACAAACAAACATTTGCTATAAGTTACTCAGCAGTAGCATAACTTAATCCATTTTGTCTTAAAATAAGACCCGTTGAGTGAAACGCTTGCTGTCGGCACTTCATCGAAAAAGAATTCTTTGCCAAGAAGTCACTTTGGTTAGTTCTTCATACGCGAAACACTTGACATATAATTTGAAAAATGCTGAGAAACATGGCCCACAGGCAAACGTCAGTGATATTTGTAGGTTTCATACAAGCAGGGTCGATGCGTATAACCCCCGACCCCAAGGATAGGGGAGAAAACCAGATTGGAAGCTCCGGGCAGTGCTTTGTGACAGTTGCTACCTTATTAAAATTTCCTTTTTTTCTCCCAACATAGGGTATATCAAAATTACTGTTACAAATGTTGTGTGGGAGTGGTTGGTCGAGTTCTCCACACTAAAACAACGACAAAAAGCCTATACAAAGATTTAATAATAATAAAAATTGATGCCTGGATACACGTTATACGCACGCAGACACACAGACACACACATAGAGACATACACATATATACAAGGTGTATACAAATGAAAACAATATGGGATCCAGTAATAAGGAGTACCAGAGAAAAGCAATAATAACAAGGAATTTGCAATATGAGCTCCGGTAAAAAAAAAACCTGCAATGATAACAGCAAAAATTGCAATATGAGCACTAGTGAAAAATAATTGCTGAAGATATTAAGTTTGTAAGTCCCAGAAATTCATACAACCTTTGTCCACACTGTGCTATGAATTTGCAATATGAGCTCCGGTAAAAAAAACCTGCAATGATAACAGCAAAAATTGCAATATGAGCACTGGTAAAAAATAATTGCTGAAGATATTAAGTTTATAAGTCCCAGAAATTCATACAACCTTTGTCTACACTGTGCTATGAATTTGCAATATGAGCTCCGGTAAAAAAAACCTGCAATGATAACAGCAAAAATTGCAATATGAGCACTGGTAAAAAATAATTGCTGAAGATATTAAGTTTATAAGTCCCAGAAATTCATACAACCTTTGTCTACACTGTGCTATGAATTTGCAATATGAGCTCCGGTAAAAAAAAACCTGCAATGATAACAGCAAAAATTGCAATATGAGCACTGGTAAAAATTAATTGCTGAAGATATTAAGTTTATAAGTCCCAGAAATTCATACAACCTTTGTCTACACTGTGCTATGTGTCGTTAATGAATAAAGGCGTTTGTTAGATCCAAAGACAGGATCCAAAGAGTGTGAGTTCAATACCCGGTTAAGGCAGTGGAGAACTTGGAGAGGTGAATTAACAGGTGATAACTGATAACTGACATCCATTAGACATGGCACGTGGAACTAGAACAGTCTACTCCAGTGAGCGAAATAAAGGGTTCAGTTCAACATTCCAACCACCTGAAACCTGAAGAAAGCCGGAGCGTATAACAGCTGAAACGCTGTAATAAATATGGTGACAAAGATGAGGACAATAGTCCGAATAATGTAAATAATATATATATATATATATATATATATATATATTTGGAGACGTGTATTAACGGTAGATAACTGACAACCATTAGACGTGGAACTAGAACATTCCACCCCAACTAGCGAAATAAAAGGTTTCAATGAATAAATAAATTTGGCGACAAGGATGAGGACAATAGTCCGAATAATGTAAATTGTATATACAAGGTATATCAAAAACATTTTTAAAAATTGGGTGGGGGTGGGACTCACACCAAAACAAGGAAAACAGTGTCTCTAAACATATCTCCGCAAATGTTGCTTTTTTGAGTTATACGCTTTAATTAAGTTTACTGTATATGGCGCTGTGTTGTCATATAGACTAGTTTACATTTTTTATTCGTGTACAGCTGTGGCTAGTGTGTGTTTAACAATGACAGGATATTTATATCTTGAGCATGCAAATATGTTTTTTATATACGGTTGCGAGAATTGCAATGGACGCGAGTCTGCACGGCTGTATCAGATTGAGTTTCCAGACCGAAATCAGCCGAGTCATCCAAACTTTTCTGCTATTTATCATCAAGTATCCGTGGCACCATAAACTATGGATCGAGAAAGATCGATTGTACATTTAAATGCGTCTACTATAAACTTTAAACTTAATAACTGAAAAGGATTTGCCGACATATTTTCACATGGACTTTTGTCCTTGTTTTAGTGCGAAGAACCCGTTCCAAAAGTTTGTAAAAATATTTTTGATACACCCTGTATACGTTAAATTGACTATTAAAACATGAATAATTTGTCCAAATCCGTTAAATTATTTTGCACGTGCTAAAAAGCACGATATAGAATTCACTATTTTTTTTTTAATGTTGAATGTGTTAAAATTTACTCAAAAAAAAATCTCAACAAAATTTTCTATATACAATTGTATACGTTACAATTGATTATAAATAGATGAAAAAAATTTTCCCCGATATTGACGTCAATCTGGGGTCTTTTTTGTCAAAAGTGAAAAATGAATATATTTTCCACATGTTATGCTCGAAAAAACACTATATAAAATTCAGTAATTTTTATCCATAATCTGTTAAAATTATTGAACTTTTTACCATGAAAAATTTCAAGATGATGTTAAAAATTGCCGCAAAGCCACTTACTCACCGTCGTAACGAGGCCTCCCTCGGTCTTTTCTACAAATATTTTCATGGCACTACTTAGTTTTGCCCGAATTACATGAATTTAAGCGTGCTACTAGATTGGCATTTAGGTCCCACACATTTACAGCTAAATGCAACCACCTCTTCTACTCCAACAGTTACTTTTCTCGTACTTTCCTTCCTGTGGAACTCACTTCCGTTTACTTGCTTCCTTAACAACTACAATCTTCAAAAATTTAAATGCAATGTCCATTGTCATCGTTTCTCTTCTTGAACGTCGTTCATCCTTTTTCCTTTCCTCAAGGCTCCCTATTCTATCTCTTGTCTTTCACTATCACTCCCTGTAACCCCCTAAATATTAGTGGCCTTCTTATATATGAGGAATTAAGAAGACAGAAATTAACATTTGAGATTTGCATTTAAATTTCGGAAGATTAAAGTTGACTTAGAAGCAAGGACCTGGGAAGGGTTTTATTTACTTATTTAATTTTATTTTGCGATCATTTCACCCCAAGCAAGGCAATGAAGACTCTAAGAGGTAAATGGTTACGGAATGTTAGAGAATATAAGAAAAGAAAAACCCTAGTAACATTTCGCACGCTACATGATCTTTAAATAAATCTTCCGCTTTTACGCTATATAAAATCCCCTCAAAATATAACGTTTTATATATTAGTTCTATATATTTGAAATTGAAGTAGCCTGGCTCTCAATTTTAGTCGAGATTGTTTTAGGTGTTGCCATAGAAGGATATGACTGCACGACCAAAAAATTTAAATTGAAGTTGGATTGGCAGGACTAACCTTTAGCTTGGGGAAAATAGTTACCTACAATATGCTAAAAGTTAAGGAGAGAGGACAATAAAAGAATAGGAAATAAGAAGACAGAAGATAACGATTGACATTGCATTTCAATTTTTGAAGATCAAAGGCAATAAAGCCACTAAGATGCAAGGGGTTACTGAATGTTAGAAAATATGAGAAAAATTACTATTAAGGAGAGAGGACAATAAAAGAACAAGATTTAAGAAGACAGAAGATAACGAATGACATTGCATTTCAATTTTTGAAGATCAAAGGCAATAAAGCCACTAAGATGCAAGGGGTTACTAAATGTTAGAGAATATGAGAAAAATTACTATGAAGGAGGGAGGACAATAAAAGAACAAGAATTATGAAGATAGAAGATAACGATTGACATTGCATTTCAATTTTTAAAGATCAAAGGCAATAAAGCCACTAAGATGCAAGGGGTTACTGAATGTTAGAGAATATGAGAAAAATTACTATTAAGGAGAGAGGGCAATAAAAGAACAAGAATTAAGAAGACAGAAGATAACGATTGACATTGCATTTCAATTTTGGAAGATCAAAGGCAATAAAGCCACTAAGATGCAAGGGGTTACTAAATGTTAGAGAATATGAGAAAAATTACTATGAAGGAGGGAGGACAATAAAAGAACAAGAATTATGAAGATAGAAGATAACGATTGACATTGCATTTCAATTTTTAAAGATCAAAGGCAATAAAGCCACTAAGATGCAAGGGGTTACTGAATGTTAGAGAATATTAGAAAAATTACTATGAAGGAGGGAGGACAATAAAAGAACAAGAATTATGAAGATAGAAGATAACGATTGACATTGCATTTCAATTTTTGAAAGATCAAAGGCAATAAAGCCACTAAGATGCAAGGGGTTACTGAATGTTAGAGAATATGAGAAAAATTACTATGGAGGAGGGAGGACAATAAAAGAACACGAATTATGAAGATAGAAGATAACGATTGACATTGCATTTCAATTTTTAAAGATCAAAGGCAATAAAGCCACTAAGATGCAAGGGGCTACTGAATGTTAGAGAATATGAGAAAAATTACTATGGAGGAGGGAGGACAATAAAAGAACAAGAATTATGAAGATAGAAGATAACGATTGACATTGCATTTCAATTTTTGAAGATCAAAGGCAATAAAGCCACTAAGATGCAAGGGGGTTACTGAATGTTAGAGAATATGAGAAAAATTACTATGAAGGAGGGAGGACAATAAAAGAACAAGAATTATGAAGATAGAAGATAACGATTGACATTGCATTTCAATTTTTAAAGATCAAAGGCAATAAAGCCACTAAGATGCAAGGGGTTACTGAATGTTAGAGAATATGAGAAAAATTACTATGAAGGAGGGAGGACAATAAAAGAACAAGAATTATGAAGATAGAAGATAACGATTGACATTGCATTTCAATTTTTGAAGATCAAAGGCAATAAAGCCACTAAGATGCAAGGGGGTTACTGAATGTTAGAGAATATGAGAAAAATTACTATGAAGGAGGGAGGACAATAAAAGAACAAGAATTATGAAGATAGAAGATAACGATTAACATTGCATTTCAATTTTTAAAGATCAAAGGCAATAAAGCCACTAAGATGCAAGGGGTTACTGAATGTTAGAGAATATGAGAAAAATTACTATTAAGGAGAGAGGACAATAAAAGAACAAGAATTAAGAAGACAGAAGATAACGATTGACATTGCATTTCAATTTTGGAAGATCAAAGGCAATAAAGCCACTAAGATGCAAGGGGTTACTGAATGTTAGAGAATATGAGAAAAATTACTATTATGGAGAGAGGGCAATAAAAGAACAAGAATTGAGAAGACAGAAGATAACGATTGACATTGCATTTCAATTTTGGAAGATCAAAGGCAATAAAGCCACTAAGATGCAAGGGGTTACTGAATGTTAGAGAATATGAGAAAAATTACTATGAAGGAGGGAGGACAATAAAAGAACAAGAATTATGAAGACAGAAGATAACGATTGACATTGCATTTCAATTTTTAAAGATCAAAGGCAATAAAGCCACTAAGATGCAAGGGGTTACTGAATGTTAGAGAATATGAGAAAAATTACTATGGAGGAGGGAGGACAATAAAAGAACAAGAATTATGAAGATAGAAGATAACGATTAACATTGCATTTCAATTTTTGAAGATCAAAGGCAATAAAGCCACTAAGATGCAAGGGGTTACTGAATGTTAGAGAATATGAGAAAAATTACTATGAAGGAGAGAGGACAATAAAAGAACAAGAATTATGAAGATAGAAGATAACGATTGACATTGCATTTCAATTTTTAAAGATCAAAGGCAATAAAGCCACTAAGATGCAAGGGGTTACTGAATGTTAGAGAATATGAGAAAAATTACTATGAAGGAGGGAGGACAATAAAAGAACAAGAATTATGAAGATAACGATTGATATTGCTTTTCAATTTTTATTTTATTCTTCTTGTATTCTTCTCTCTCCAATTCTTCTCTATAATGTGTTAGTCTACTATTCGTCCTTGCTTTGAACATTGCTGCCTATCTGGTCTGATGCTCCTGGTATATATTGAGAGATTCTTGTTAAAATCAAAAGAAGAATCTGCCATGTTATTAGTCCTTATCTGGCATCTTGACTTAAGTCACTTTCTCACCGTCATCAAGTTTTTTTCTCTGTGGCTTTCCTGGAAATACTTTTATTGTAACTGGGCTGATAATGTATCACTTTAATCGCAGTACTCGATTAGCAACACGATCTCATCTTTTTACGGCTGAAATGGCGGCTTTATGTAACCGTAAATTCTATGCTAATAATTTCTTCTCTCACAAACTTATGAAACTGTTTTTTGACTTCTTGCTTTCAAGTGAACTTTGATCTTCAAAATTTTAAATTCAATGCCAATATTGTTCTCTCTCTCCTCGGTGTTTATAATTTCTTGACTTGCGTCTTAGTATCGTTGTCGCCATTCTTGAGGAGAAATCATTAAAAAATAAAATTGTACGTCTGCTTCTATCGTAAAATTTGAAGTTCCGTAACATATTTCTTTTTTTCTTTATCTTTTCAGGTAAGTGCTCCTCCTCGGATAACAAAAAATAATGAAGAAACAGGATTTTGCCAATATACTGACGATTCTCCCGAATTGTGAGTCAGATATCTTTGAAATAATTTCTGTATCAATGACTGAATTCATCTTAATATTGCTAATTTTAACTTATTTGACATTAAAGATATTTCAGACAAACACTTTTCAGGGAATTCCATTTTGATAAATTTCTAAAAAGTATTTCATGGGTAAAAGTAAGGGAATTATATATATATATATATATATATATATATATATACACACACACACAATTACATTGGGAATTAAGATAACATTAAAAGACCATTTTCACCTACGAATCTTAATTTTCAAATTCGCAGGATTTTTCAAACTGTTTATCGTATCACTTTGTATTGTACTATTAAGTTAGCGGTCCTTTGTGTGTCAGTTTTAAAATTCTATGTTGTGTTAATAGGACACGCCTAGATTATACCAACATATTACTATATATATGAATATATATATATATATGTGTGTGTGTGTGTGAGTGCGTGCGTGCGTGTATATATATATATATATATATATATATATATATATATATATATATATATGTATAAAAGGCAGGATGTGTCTGTGTGTGTAACGAATTCACTGCCGCATTTTTCGACGGATTTGAGAAGGCCAAGACCGACTTTCCATTTCCAACTCCCATCGATAGTGGAAATAATCGATTTTTTCATGCTTCTACGGCAGTTTTCATGTAGTTTGCGGACATTTTCTACTGCCCAGAGTGAAAGCCGATAGCTGGCTGCCACGAATATGCAGGAAGATTCTATTGGCCAAAAAAATCGATAGCTGCATTCGTCACAAGTGAGAAAAATTTAAATCTGCATGGCACTTTACTCCATTTGGCTCATACCCTTGGTTAAACTCAACGTTGATTCTGATTCCGCAGAACTGGGTTGGGTGTGAAAAGTATTTGTTGTTAACATTCTTTTTTCATTCGGTTTTTCCAATTATGAGTCCTTTTTTTAAAGCTGATCATTTTGTGTTCATTTTGTTTAGTTCTTTTTTCGTAACAGATTTAATGTTTAGTATAGAGCTTAGAAAAAATTCGCAGTGTGAGATGGGCAAGAAGTAAGGCATGTAGCAACATCAGAACGGCAAGGGGCACTCCTTTAAAGGAAGGGCAAAAATATTTTAAGTCAAGTGATAGCGATTGCTGTAAGAGTCGTACGATTTTTGAATCAAGCACTAGCAACGCCTGGCCATACTGCTAGTGTATATATATATATATATATATATATATATATATATATATATATATATATAATGGAAATGGTAAATTCCTTTTACGCGTATAGCACATTGAAAGAATGTTTCCCAACTAAAAGCTTTTATTACTTGAAGCATATATATATATATAATTATTTATTCGAAAATTTTAACATAAATATGTTATAAAATCACTACAAAAATAGCCATTTTGTTTCAACACCTCCGGTGTCTTATCAAGTGATGATGTTGATTCAATAATTTTCGAATAAATGATTATATTTGCTCTAGTCTGAATTAAGCACTCTTCTAAGAATAGCATTTGTTGGTTAATGGAATATATATATATATATATATATATATATATATATATATATATATATATATATATATATATGTACACATATGGGGGCGTCTATATTCGTTCAAGGTTATTAAATAATATAGACATATTTTTAAAATAATCCTTTCCATCTCCCTCGAGCTTTCTGACATGTATTTACACTATTTACATTTTTTTTGTTGCTATATTCGCGATGTTTCGGCCGTTGTACGCTCTGGCCTTCTTCAGGAACTTTCTATATTTCTGAGATGAGGTATACACACTGTTTGCATTGTTCAGACTTTTCTCATCTTTGTTGCTATATTCACGACGTTTCGGTCGTTGATTATCTCATATCTCTTAGAAAAAGGACACGCTCACACATATATATATATATATATTATTTACATGTAAACATTTCTATTTTACTTGAAGTAAATAATATATGTGGGTGTGTGCGACGTTTTTCTTTGTTATATTGCCTGCAAATTTCATAATTTTCTTTTTAGTTACGTTTATTTTAAATAAAAAATTCCCCCAAAAAATAACAACAATCCCTGTATGAAATATGGACCGTCTCATCATTGTGATAACCAGATATATCTGACAAAATTTCAATTATGTAACGCCCAGTCATCTCTCAACACCTGAAGATTGCGTTGTGCATGAAGACGAGCCGTGCTACCAGTGTGGAAAAATATTATTATCGCTTTTGTTTTCACATTTATTGCAATTTTACATCGGCCACATCGTCAAAGCAGTAAATTTGTTAAGAAAGATGAGAGGATGCGTGATTCTGAAGACATAATTGCCGGGTAAGTGTCACTAATTAGTACAGGATTTTCTAGGTCATCTTTTTCGAATAATTTTCTTGTAACTATTCGAGACTATTCAATATATATATATATATATATATATATATATATATACACAAACACACCCCAACCACACACACGCAGAGAAAGTGAGTGAAAATGAAGATCTGACATAGAAAGATAGGAACAGACTGAATTGGATAGGAATAGATATATATATATATATATATATATATATATATATATATATATATATATATATATATAGATAGATAGATAGATAGATAGATAGATAGATAGAAAGAAACGGAATGAGATAGATAGATAGATAGATAGATAGATAGATAGATAGATAGATAGAAACAGAATGCAATATATAGATAGATAGATAGAAAGAAACGGAATGAGATAGATAGATAGATAGATAGATAGATAGATAGATAGATAGATAGATAGATAGATAGAAACAGAATGCAATATATAGATAGATAGATAGAAAGAAACGGAATGAGATAGATAGATAGATAGATAGATAGATAGATAGATAGATAGATAGATAGATAGATAGATGGCGGGAGGGGGTGAATAAATCAAGAGAAGATAGATAGATAGATAGATAGATAGATAGATAGATAGATAGATAGGTAGACAGAGAGACAGGCAGGCAGGCAAACAGACACAGATAGATAGATAGATAGATAGATAGATAGATAGATAGATAGATAGATAGATAGATAGATATGAACAGATTGTGGTAGATAGATAGATAGATAGATAGATAGATAGATAGATAGATAGATAGATAGATAGATAGATAGATGGCGGGAGGGGGTGAATAAATCAAGCGAAGATAGATAGATAGATAGATAGATAGATAGATAGATAGATAGATAGAAATGAAAAGGAAGAGATAGACAGATAGATAGATAGATATATAGAAATGAAAAGGAAGTGATAGATAGATAGATAGATAGAAATGAAAAGGAAGAGATAGATAGATAGATAGATAGATAGATAGATAGATAGATAGATAGAAATGAAAAGGAAGAGATAGATAGATAGATAGATAGATAGATAGATAGATAGATAGAAATGAAAAGGAAGAGATAGATAGATAGATAGAAATGAAAAGGAAGAGATAGATAGATAGATAGATAGATAGATAGAAATGAAAAGGAAGAGATAGATAGATAGATAGATAGAAATGAAAAGGAAGAGATAGATAGATAGATAGATAGATAGAAATGAAAAGGAAGAGATAGATAGATAGATAGATAGATAGATAGATAGATAGAAATGAAAAGGAAGAGATAGATAGATAGATAGATAGAAATGAAAAGGAAGAGATAGATAGATAGATAGAAATGAAAAGGAAGAGATAGATAGATAGATAGATAGATAGAAATGAAAAGGAAGAGATAGATAGATAGATAGAAATGAAAAGGAAGAGATAGATAGATAGATAGATAGATAGATAGAAATGAAAAGGAAGAGATAGATAGATAGATAGATAGATAGATAGATAGATAGATAGATAGATAGATAGAAATGAAAAGGAAGAGATAGATAGATAGATAGAAATGAAAAGGAAGAGATAGATAGATAGATAGATAGATAGAAATGAAAAGGAAGAGATAGATAGATAGATAGAAATGAAAAGGAAGAGATAGATAGATAGATAGATAGATAGATAGATAGATAGAAATGAAAAGGAAGAGATAGATAGATAGATAGATAGATAGATAGATAGAAATGAAAAGGAAGAGATAGATAGATAGATAGATAGAAATGAAAAGGAAGAGATAGATAGATAGATAGATAGATAGATAGATAGATAGAAATGAAAAGGAAGAGATAGATAGATAGATAGATAGATAGATAGAAATGAAAAGGAAGAGATAGATAGATAGATAGATAGATAGATAGATAGAAATGAAAAGGAAGAGATAGATAGATAGATAGATAGATAGAAATGAAAAGGAAGAGATAGATAGATAGATAGAAATGAAAAGGAAGAGATAGATAGATAGATAGATAGATAGATAGAAATGAAAAGGAAGAGATAGATAGATAGATAGATAGATAGATAGATTATCTACTATTTAAACAAACATGTGTCAACCTTCTTCAACATATGTCACTGTGCCAGCGAATCCATAAGTATGTACGCACCTTTTCGCATTTAGTTCTGTGTTTTCATTTACAGATTTTAACACATCAATGACCAACAAGCTAAAGGAAAAATGCTCTGAGAGAAACTATTTCCGTTATTCGCAGGCGTATTCATTTCCACTTGAAGCGCCTGCCGAACTCAGCATTTGCCGCTATTTTCATCACCTTTTCTTCCGACATTTTCATTCGGCCTAGAACAAAGAGAAACACTCAAGAAGGTTTTTTTTTTCTTCAGTGCCTTCTTCAAAAATATAAGATGGCCGCACTAACAAGGACTAATAACAAAAAGTTACAAATATTAGGTTGGTGCAAAAATAATGACGTAATAATGTCGTTTTTTGACGTTAAAAAATACGCCAAAAAACGACATAATTACGTCATTATTTTTTGCACCAACCTAATACATTACGAGGAATCAAACATACTTCTTTTTTGGGGTGGGGGGGGGAGTCTTCATTTTCCATTTCGAAAAAAATAATTGAAGAATTTATTTATCAGGTATCGGTTAATACAGATCTAGTGTCTCTACATTTATATCTGATTTAAACCAAGACGTTCTTTATTAAAAGCCAAGTCATGGTGCAACTCTCGCCTTGAACAGGAGACCTAAATCTAATCTCGTCGAGTTTTAATTCCGGTCGATTCAGACTCCTTCCTGGTTTTTGAACTGAAGTAGATTCTTGTTTTCTTTTTACTCCCAATAAGCTCATTACGTCTTATCGGATTTATTGCCTTGCTTGGGGTGAAATGATAATAACAAAGAAATAGAAGTTCAAACAAAAAGCAGGCTTTAATAGTAACCCCTTGACTTACTGAAGACAAGAGAAGTCGTAGAAAAAAGCGATAGGGTCTTCTCATCTTGATTCTTCCGTTTCCGTGTTAGGTATGTTATTGTAGAGATATTTCGTCCATTGCTAAAGATTATGGCAAAATGCTAAGAAATTGTTTATCAAGTATCATTTAGATCAGATTTGCTGTCACCTTTTATGATATATCCGATTTAAGCTATGACGTTATTTACTAAAAGCCAAGTCATAGTGCAACTCTCGCTCCGAACAGAAAGCCTATATCTAGTCACGTCGATTTTTATTTTCGGTCGATTTACACTCCTTCCCAGTCTTTTGTACAGAAGTAGATATTAACCCTTGTTTCCTGTGTACTCAGTGCCGTGTCTCAATTTTTTTTTTTTTTTTTTTTTTCCCTCCCAATAAGCGAATTACGTTTTAATGGAATTATTACCTAGCTTGGGGTGAAATGATGATTAAAAAAAGAAAAAGAAGTTCAAACACAAAATGTAAGCTTTAACAGCACGCTTTTGACTTACTGAAGCCAAAACAAATAGTGCGAAACAGAGATAGGATCTTCTTATCTTGATTCTTCCGTTTCCGGGTTCGGTAATTTATTGAAGCGATAGTTCGTCCATTGCTAAAGATTATGGACAAATTATTAAGTATATAAGAAGTATCGTTTATATCGGATCTTTTTTCTCTTTTTATGACATATCCGGTTTAAACAATGGTGTGCTTTACTAAAGGCCAAAACATAGTGCAACTCTCGCCCTTGAAGATCCGTATTAAATGTCGTCGTTTCACTGGGAGCGAATAATTTTAGTTTCGGTCGATTCACTAAGACTGGAATATTTAAAACAGTGTGTATCGTATTTAATGAGTTTGCATGGATGAACGACAGAAGTGGAACAAAATCATTACGGTAAATTGTTAAAAGAAAATAACCACAAAGAAGTTGAGGAGGGCTATTACCACAGACGTCATGATTTTTGTTACGTGCTATTCGTTGACACATCGGAATGAAACATGTCAGCGGGAAGAGTTCTAGCCTCATTTCTTTATTTTACTTACTGTATCGTTGTAGACAGGTTCACCTATCGCCCGGTTCAGACTTCTCCACTGTTTTTGAACAGGAGTAGAGGGTTTAAGCTTTGTTATATTATTAGGATTGAGTTTCTGGTTCCTTTTAAAGTTTTTTCGTTCTGTTTCGATCCCGGGAACCACCACACACACACACCTTGCGCCTAAGTGGCATTATCCCTTGCTTGGGGTGAAATTGTTTAAAAAATATCTTCAGAAATGTTTTTGTTAGTCTCTCTGACACTCTCTCCTCTCTCTCTCTCTTTCTCTCTCTTTCTCTCTCTCTCTCTCTTTTTCAATGGCGTCAAGTTGTGCGTGCCGAGACAGTTCACATCGGATTGCCTATGTCTGTAAATTTCGTCGTTTTTTTTACCCCTTCTCATATAGCTGCACATATTGTAGCCAACTTAGCTTAATTTAGTGACTATTAAATTCTTCTTCCTCTTCTTCTTCTTCTTCTTCTTCTTTGTCATCGTCTTTTTCTTCTTTTTTTCTTTGTCGTCTTCTTCCTTTTAATCTTTGTCTTCTTCTTACTCTTCTTCTTCGCCTTCATCTTCTTCTTACTCTTAGTCTTTCTCTTCTTCTTCTTCTTCTTCCTCCTCCTCCTATTCTTCTTCGTCCTCCTCCTCCTCCTATTATTCTTCTTCCTCCTCCTTCTCCTCCTCCTCCTATTCTTCCTCCTCTTCTTCTATGTGCCATGTCCTTTCAGTATGTAGACAGTCATCGCTCTCCACAATTTCCTCTCCTTTGTAGCTCTTAATATATTATATGCTTTTATTTCTCCAAAAACTTGTTCAATCATCAATTTACTCAAGCGCCCTTCTTCTTCTTCTTCTTTATGTGGTGCCTCTCCAGGACGTAGATGATCATGGCTCTCCACTATTTCCTGTCCTTTGTAACTCTTAATATATTGTCTTTTTCATATCTCTCCTAAACTTTGTTCCGCCATCCATTTCCTCGAGCTCTTCCCCCTACTTCTTCTTCTTCTTCTTCTTCTTCTTCTTCTGTGTGTCGTGTCCATTCAGAACATTCACGATCATGGCTCTCCACAATTTCCTGTCTTTTATAACTTATTAAATTTTGCCATTTTGTTATATCTTTGTTTCTAAACCTTGTTCCGCTATACATTTACTCAATATAGTTTTTTCTTCTTTATGCCGTGTCCTTTATGACGTTGACGATCATGGCTCTCCACAAATTCCTGTTTTTTGCAGCTCTTATAAAAATTTGTGTTTTTGTTATTTGTCCTAAACCTTGTCCTAGCATCAATTTACTCAAACTCATTCTTCTTCTTCAATATATATCATGTCCCTTCATAACGTTGGCGATCATGGCCCTCCACGATTTGTGGTCATTTGTAGCTCATAATAAAGTTTGTCTATTTTTTTATTTCTCCTAAGAAGTTCAGAATACTTTTCTTTGTTTCTCTTGCTTCGTCTCTTCTTCAACTGTGAGGAGATGGTCCAGCATTCACTGCCATATAGGAGGACTGATATTATATAACATTTCAGTACTCTTTTCTTTGTTTCTCTTGCTTCAAGTCTCTTCTTCATCTGTGAGAAGATGTCCAGCATTCACTGCCATATAGGAGGATTGACATTACATAACAGTTCAGTACACTTTTCTTTGTTTCTCTTTCTTCGTCTCTTCTTCAACTGTGAGGAGATGGTCCAGCATTCACTGCCATATAGGAGGACTGATATTACATAACAGTTCAGTACTCTTTTCTTTGTTTCTCTTGCTTCAAGTCTCTTCTTCATCTGTGAGAAGATGTCCAGCATTCACTGCCATATAGGAGGATTGATATTACATAACAGTTCAGTACACTTTTCTTTGTTTCTCTTGCTTGAAGTCTCTTCTTCATCTGTGAGAAGATGTCCAGCATTCACTGCCATATAGGAGGACTGATATTACATAACAGTTCAGTACTCTTTTCTTTGTTTCTCTTGCTTCAAGTCCCTTCTTCCTCTGTGAGGAGATTGTCCAGCATTCACTGCCATATAGGAGGACTGATATTACATAACAGTTCAGTACTCTTTTCTTTGTTTCTCTTGCTTCAAGTCTCTTCTTCATCTGTGAGAAGATGTCCAGCATTCACTGCCATATAGGAGGATTGACATTACATAAAAGTTCAGTACACTTTTCTTTGTTTCTCTTGCTTCGTCTCTTCTTCAACTGTGAGGAGATGGTCCAGCATTCACTGCCATATAGGAGGACTGATATTACATAACAGTTCAGTACTCTTTTCTTTGTTTCTCTTGCTTCAAGTCTCTTCTTCATCTGTGAGAAGATGTCCAGCATTCACTGCCATATAGGAGGACTGATATTACATAACAGTTCAGTACTCTTTTCTTTGTTTCTCTTGCTTCAAGTCTCTTCTTCATCTGTGAGGAGATTGTCCAGCATTCACTGCCATATAGGAGGACTGATATTACATAACAGTTCAGTACTCTTTTCTTTGTTTCTCTTGCTTCAAGGCTCTTCTTCCTCTGTGAGGAGATTGTCCAGCATTCACTGCCATATAGGAGGACTGATATTACATAACAGTTCAGTACTCTTTTCTTTGTTTCTCTTGCTTCAAGGCTCTTCTTCCTCTGTGAGGAGATTGCCCAGCATTCACTGCCATATAGGAGGACTGATATTTCATAACAGTTCAGTGTCCTTATTGTTCCTCTTGCTTCAAGAATAGGGAAGATAAGGGTCAATTTTGATCTCAATCTCTGTCAAATAGATGATTCTCCGGATTTAATTGCGGACTAGTGTGTTGTCCTGGCGAAGCTTCCACCAACCCGTGATGAGGAGCTCTGATCTTTTGCAATGAAATCACTTCCCCAATTCTATAAATTATCTCTCTTCGACGGTCTGGCCAGTGAGCCCACAGCCAATGTAGATTCTACTTGTGTTGTCGCAGAATATGATCATCATAAGCTTCCCGTTGGACTGGCTGTCTTGAGCCTGGATATCACCATTGTGTAGTCTCGATCTTAACAGTAGATTCAGGCTTCGTCACAAATCACCAGAGACTTGAGTGAGGAAGCGACTATCAACCATGGCCTGGCTGTCACCAAGACATCTTTAATTATGTTTGCCACTATGAACTCTGGGAATAAACTTTCTACATCATTTGTGAATGTTAGGATCTTCATGAATAATTCTCTGTGACACACCAACTCCAAAATGTATGCTTTCTTTCTTTCTTTCTTTCTTTCTTTCTTTCTTTTTTGCTTTATTTCTTTCTTTGGTCTCTTTCTTTCTTTCTTTCTTTTTCCTTTCCTTCCTCCATTTCTTTCTTTCTTTTGATCTCTTTCTTTCTCCTTTTCTTTCTTTCTTTCTTTCTTTCTTTCTTTCGTTTGATCTCTTTCTTCTTTCTTTCTTTCTTTCTTTCTTTCTTTCTTTCTTTCTTTGGTGTATTTCTTTCTTTCTTTTCTTCTTTTTTTGGTCTCTTTCTTTCTTCCTTTCTTTTTCCTTTACCTCCTCCATTTCTTTCTTTCTTTTGATCTCTTTCTTTCTTTTCTTTCTTTCTTTTCTTTCTTTCTTTTCTTTCTTTCTTTCTTTCTTTCTCCTTTTCTTTCTTTCTTTCTTTCTTTCTTTCTTTCGTTTGATCTCTTTCTTTCTTTCTTTCTTTGGTGTATTTCTTTCTTTCTTTCTTTCTTTGGTGTATTTCTTTCTTTCTTTCATTCTTTCTTTTCTTCTTTTTTTGTCTCTTTCTTTCTTCCTTTCTTTTTCCTTTACTTCCTCCATTTTTTTCTTTCTTTTAATCTGTTTCTTTCTTTTCTTTCTTTCTTTCTTTGGTCTCTTTCTTTCTTTCGCCTATTCTTTCTTTCTTTCTTTCCTTTCTTTCTTTCCTCTCTTTCTTCCTTCCTGTCTTAAAAGTCAGTAAAATTAATAAAAGAGACATGCCATTTTTCAGAGATCAATGGAAAACCTGTCAGCGGACGAAATCGGTTGCATGATTATTCGTCAAAATGATATTTGCCTTTGGTGTTATCAGTAAAGACAAGACGAAAAACATTTGTTGAACAAATTAATCAGTCACAACCCCCTCCAAATAAAAACCAAACTAAAGGGGGGTATACAGCGGATATACAATAAAATGAAACTAGTACCCTCTCTTATCTTAAATTTCGCAAATTACCTATTCCTCTATCTGGGAAAAAAAAGAGATGGTATTGCACGAGATCCGAATTTAATTAAAAAGATTTTAGAGGTATCCATACATAGAATTAGAATTCTTTTTAGGATTGGAAAAAAATTATAATATATACCTACCAAAATACAGCAACTTACCAAAATCATTTGGTGAAGAGCTCAAAAAGAGAATAGTGTGTTCAAATGGATTTAAAGGCAAAGCTTAGCGTTGAAGGATTTAAAAAAAAAGTATTTGATCCTATAAGGAGCTTATGTTAACTATGGATGAAGGTGAGCTATCTAACGAAGGGAGGGTTCATAATTAATCTTAATTCTTCAGTCAATGATTGAATAAGCGAGTTCTTCGATAATAAAATAGTTATACGCTTGCCACATCGTTAAATATTTGAGCTTAACAAAATATCGCAATAGCAGTAAAAAATATGAATGCTGGTCCTAATTTTATGAAGGCGGTACAAATGTTTTGAAACTGACAAATTTCACTGAAACAGACGTTAAATGCTTCTGTCTTTTCTTTTTTCTTTCCCGCTTACTTTATTTATTTCATTCATTTTAACAGTGAAAAAATATGGCTCATTTCCGTGTTTTCCCGTGGTCAAAACGTATTAGTCAATTATTTATGATGTATTGGCAGGGCGTAATGGTCGGGCGTAATGGACAATTAGAAATCTAATATAGAAGAAGATAATTCTAAAATTCTCATTTCTGGGAGAAGAAGGAGGAAAAGAAAAAAACGGTATTATGATGTATTGGCAGGGCGTAATGGTCGGGACAATCAGAAATCTCATATAGAAGAAGATAAGTCTAAAATTTTAATTTCTTGGAGAAGAAGAGCGAAAAGAAAAAAAACGGTTTTATGATGCATTGGCAGGGCGTAATGGTCGGGACAATCAGAAATCTAATATAGAAGAAGATAATTCTAAAATTTTAATTTCTTGGAGAAGAAGAGCGAAAAGAAAAAAAACGGTTTTATGATGCATTGGCAGGGCGTAATGGTCGGGACAATCAGAAATCTCATATAGAAGAAGATAATTCTAAAATTTTCATTTCTTGGAGAAAAATAGCGAAAAGAAAAAAACGGTATTATGATGCATTGGCAGGGCGTAATGGTCGGGAAAATCAGAAATCTAATATAGAAGAAGATAAGACTAAAATTTTCATTTCTTGGAGAAGGACGAAAAGAAAAAAAAACTGGCTGCTTTATCGCAGTACATGTTTGTCAATATTATACGAAATTGTTTTGACCTTTTGATAACATATATTTAAAAAAATTTTCCCTTGTCGCAATCTAGAACCTTTCTTTAATAGACATTTTATATGCGCCAAACTTTCGCCCGTGTGGTCTAATGATTTTCAAACTGTATCTTAAATATGGCACATGGTCGAAAGTTTTGAGCACCCAGTGAGGATCGAAATCCCTACTCAATTCTTATTTATTTTGTTAACCATTACACAACATCGAAGTGATTTTCTAAGCGTAGATTAGGTGCGGCACAAGGTCAAAATTATGGAGCACACAGGATCGAACCCATTATTCTGTAGTATGTGCTCGCGAGCCAAACTTGCTAACCATTACACCATATCAAGATGCCCATCTTTCGAAACGTAGCTAAGATGTGGCACAAGGCCGAAAGTATGGAGCACTCAATGATGATCGAACTAAACAACTCAAATTGATTTAGCGAGACAAGCTTGCTAAATATTACACCTCTGCCGATGTGTCACAAATGATTTGCTATCCTCCAGGAAAGTGACATGTTGTGTCTTCTCGGGCTCATGTTCTCTGCTGACATGAAGTGGAAGACTATATTGAATCAAGTGCTTGGTCAACTGATAAGAAAGACGGTTCTCTGTGTAGGCCGAGACATTTTTTCTCTCCAGAATTTGTTTTACATATCTATAAGTCTATATTTTCTCCATGCCTAATATTGCTGGTACATATGGTCCTACTCCATGCTTTCCAGCCAACTTTAGTCTACAAACATTTAAATACAATGTCAATCGCTATCTACTGTCCTCCTGATTACTCTTTCCTCTTCCCGCTCATTATTAATGTTACTGTTCCTAATTCGCCCACACCTAGTAACCCCCTATGGCTTTATTGCCTTCCTTGTGGAACCCCCTTTCTTCCCGCTCATTATTAATGTTTCTGTCCCTAATTCGTCAGCACCCTGTAACCCTTGCATGGGGTTATAACGATTGAAAAAAATGTTGCTTAGATATTGCACAACGACAAAAATGTGGTGAGGATCGAACTCACTGCTGAGTCATCTTTGATCTAGCGAGACAAGCATCCTGAACATCACACCACGTCAAATTATCCTTCTAAGTAGAACGGGGTTAAAAGTTTCAGCCAACCAGCGAAGATAGAACTCTCTATTCAATTGTAAATGATCTAGCGAGGAAAGCTTGTTAACCATTACATCACGTCGAAGTGGCCTTAATCTTTGCTCTTAGAATTTCTAGTGTTTTGCGCGATACGTTATGAATTTTTATTGATTTTACAAGCATAGACGCGCATACACATAAAGTTGGCTGAAGGAAAACTCCATCGTAAAAGATGAAATTCATCTCTAAAGATAATACCAATAAAATGTGGAAGAAGGCCAACATCACTCAAGATCGTTCATCTTGGCGAAAAATAGTGCCGAATGGTAAGAGAGAATTCGAACAAAACCGTGTTGCGCATGAAAAACTTCTCAAGGGGGACATTCGTAATGGTCTTGAAATTCACTTCCTTGAAATGCTGCCACAGAATTTGATCTAACGTCTATGTAGGGCTCGACACCGATGTTCTGCAGAGAAAGAAGTCATCACTTAATATGTGACACTTACGCGATAAATATACTACAAAACGTCGGCCAACATTGCCACATCTGGGTAAGAGAATGTACGACCCTAGCAGGACTGAAAAGCTACATACATTTTCTCTTGATTTCTTGATAGAGTTGTTGTGTTGACTTAGAAGAGTAGTAATTCTGTTAGGAAATGGTTGAATCCGTCAACACAATAATAAAAAGAATATTTCTACACGTGAAAGTACTTTACGTAATTTTCCCTTGACAATATAAATACAATAGCGTTTTTAAATATTCTAGTTGCTAAGGACATTTTGTTTGTTGTTAATAGCCACTTTGTTTTCAATAAATTCATTTCGTTTTTCCCTTGAAAAGTCGACATTGAACGAAACGCTTCGGCTAATAATAGTTTTCCTATTGTCTTTTAACTTTATAGAAATTGTTTTTTACAGGTTAACCCTGAGAAATATTTCATATATATATATATATATATATATATATATATATATATATATATATATATATATATATATATTGTTAGACATTTTGACGGTCGTCTTCGAGTATAGAATCCAGAGGTTAGCAGTGAATATTTCGGAGACAGTAGGAAAGCGTAGTTCAGGTTAGCAGTGGATATCACAGCTAAGTAGCAGAGCGTAGTACATCCTTCTGTTCATCTTCGCCTGACAAGCTGGCACTGGTCATTCGGGTAGAGTAAACAAAAATGGCCGCCTTTATACACGACGGATAGAATGTTCTGCATCTTCTGATTGGTTAACCTTCTATTGGTAGAATATAAAGCGAGTCAAGGCATTTGGACCAACTCACTAGTCATATATATACATACATATACAAAAAAATCTGTAACATATATATATATATATATATATATATATATATATATATATATATATATATATATATATATTAGGTTGGTGCAAAAATAATGACGTAATAATGTCGTTTTTTGACGTTAAAAATACGTCAAAAATGACATTAGTACGTCATTACTTTTGCACAAAACCTAATATATATATATATATATATATATATATATATATATATATATATATATATATATATATATATATCAGGCAAGGAAAATTTCAGTCTATTTCATGGTTAAATTTAATTTTCCTGGCCTGAAGCAGTCTGTCCGGTTTGAGTGTTGACCTCAATGACCTCTTTTATATAGACATACGCTCTGTAACTAATATTGAAATATTAAATATAGAATAACATCAAACTAATTTTCATAATATATACAACGTGATTGAAAAATAACTCCTCATTTTAATTTATTTATTTACTATAATTTTGACATGAAATGGTTGTGAATGGAAAACTTTTAGCATGAGGTTTTATTTAAAATGGCACCAGATTTCGCTACGACCTCCTCGAGCCGCCCAGAAATCGCGTCAAACTTTTCTGGTATGGAAGACATAACTTCTTGTATTCACACTTCAAATTCTTCCAAAGTCTTCGTTTGGTATAGTAGACATGCTGCTTTAAACAACCCCAAAGGAAATAGCCAGAGGGTGTTATATCAGGATTCCTGGCTGGCTACATATACATAAAATACAGAGTTACTTTTCAATCACCTAGTATATATATATATATATATATATATATATATATATATATATATATATAAAGAAATATAGTCTTAAGGTGTGCTATATTTATGGAATAAAGTGCTCAATATCAGAGATAGAGCGTGTGTAAATATAAAAGTGAACATAGAAGTCAACACTCAGCGGCGACAGTCTGTTTCATGCTATATGCAATCGTCAGGCCACATGTGGCCTGACGATTGCATATTGACTTCTATGTTCACTTTTATATATATATATATATATATATATATATATATATATATATATATATTATATATATATTATATATATATATTATATATATATATATATATAGTATATATATATATATATATATATATATATATATATATATATATATATATATATATATATATATATATAATACATTAAAAAGGCTTAAACACTAATATTCCATGGTCATAATTTATTCCACTGGAATCGTAAATACGATTAAATTAATCAAACCTACAAATTAAAAAAAAAAAAACTTTTTTTTTTTTTTTTTTGAATTTGTAGGTCTGAGAATTGGATCGGATTTACGATTCCAATGGAATAAATTATGACCATGGAATATTAGTGTTTAAGCCTTTTTATTATATCCTTACTCTGTCCTGGACATTGAGTTCTACCTGGATTCTATCCTCTTGGATTTTTTTATTAAAAAAATATATATGTATGTGTATTTTTTATGTATATATATTTATATATTTTGCATATGTATGTTTATATTTACCACTAATATTATCTATCTATCTATCTAACTATCTATCTATCTATATATCTATATCTATCTATCTATATATATATATATATATATATATATATATATTATAAAGAAATAATCATACATTGAATCAATTAGTAACATTAGTGCAATTAATGGCGAAATCTCTTCACTAATAGACTTAATATAAGCATTAAACTACTAACAATCCACCGAATGATGTGATCCTTACATCTAAGATTGTCGTCAGATCGATCTAGTATATTTTTTTATAGAAGCAAGTACTTTCAAGGTTTTCATGTTCTCATCGTCAGGCTGTAATTTCTTTTCCTTTAAAAACAAAACTTGAAGACGAAATAAATGTGTTGTAGACCGAAACATGTTTTCTTAAGAATGTGTTATTATTAATGGTTGTGTAATATTGGAACGTGCAAGCTGCAGCGCTAAAGCTCGAATATTTCAAGTGAGAATTTTTATATGAATTTTGTAATTTGGTAAATCCACGAATTCTTTTGTTGGAAGTGTTTTCCAGTTAACGTGACATGAACTAAGTACATAGTTCAATTAATAGAGTGATATGTCTATGTTTTCTCCGGAATACTGCGGATCAATTGTTTTTTATAAACGTATATATATTCTATATTATAAAGAAATATATATACGCATATTTCAGCAGTTTCATTATGACATGTTTCATTGTACCCCTTAGAAATATTCTGTGTGCTCATTTTCGATAAGATCCTTTCATAATCACATGATATGTTTCTTAATGTCATTACAGAAAGTTGAGAGAAAATCGATGTGTTTATACATATTTGTTTTATAACCAAGTACTTTCGACATAGCCATGTCATCATCATCAGAGTATTCTCCAAACCATACTTAGTTACATCCTTTTAAAAGTTTTCAGCTGTCACGCACTGATGCAGTGTTCCTCACACCATTTGTACTATAATATACATTTTATTATAAACAATAACCTAATATATATATATATATATATATATATATATATATATATATATATATATATATATAATTATTTATTTAAAAATATGATTCCATCGCTACATAAGAGTTCTCATGTTTCAAATCAAGAGCCGAAAACTTCAATATAATTATTTGAATAAAATTCAATTAAAGTAACAAGCTCTGTTCCATCTTCAATCAAAATTTTTTTGGAATAACTAATTCCTGAAATTTACGCTTTTTCTAAGCATATTCATTATTAAAATTAAAATTACTATTGTAACGGCTAGAGCAATTGTATAAAGAAAAGGGGCGTAAGGGTTAAGAATTTGTATTCAAAGAGGTCAAGGGTAAAGTTGGGGTGTCTAAATTCAAAGCGGAAGATGACATCGTCTAGTCTGGTTAAGTGTCTATGGAGATTTATTTATTTTTTTATTTTATTCTTTATTTTAGAGGGTTTTGTGTATATAAAAAAAACTGTCATAATTCGCTAACATTTGTTTTTTTGACGACTTCATAAAGGGTTATCTCTTCTTTTTTTGCAGGGCAATAGAGCAGTATTTCTCAAAAATAATAACAAAAATACTAAAGAAATTTGGGTTATTTACCTAACGAGTTCTTTCCTATTTTCTATATATTTTCACACACACACACACACACACACACACATATATATATATATATATATATATATATATATATATATATATATATATATATATATATATATATATATATATCTCAGAGTATTGTTTGTAATATATATATATATATATATATATATATATATATATATATATATATGTATGTATGTATGTATGTATGTATGTATGAATGTATGTATTTTATTTCTCTTCTTGATTTGATGGGCTTGATAATTCCTTCAGTATGCAGTCTATAATTTGTGTATCTCTCGGAAAGAGAGTTTGAGTGTATTTTATCATGTGTGCTTTTTCATAAAACGTATTTGAGACATTCTGGCAGAAGGCAGACGGTCAGACAAATTCCTTGTTACTGTTTGCTGTCTTCTTCAAAGGTAAATTGAACATAAATTCCACAAATCACGCTTCCCCGAGACGAGAAAGACTGACGAAAAAAGAAAAAGAGAGACGAATGCAGGAGAGAAAGAAACAAAACATAAAAGAGTGATAGCCAACCAAATAGAATAATAGTCTCTGAATAGTGAGCAATAAACAGACTACGACGCCAAATTTTATTCTTTAGTCTAAAACGCCATTGGCAGAAAAGATTACTACAAGAAGACGCTGACCAGACATGGACCGACTGTAAAAGCACAATAGTAGACACGTTTACCGAAAATATACTGGTAATGAGACCACTTTCTATATACATGCATATATATATATATATATATATATATATATATATATATATATATATATATATATATATATAATTATTTATTTAAAAATATGATTCCAACACGATTAAATAAATAATTATATTTATGCTCTACTTTTGTATCGAGCACTATTTCTTAAAAATAATAACAAAAATACTAAAGAACTTTGGATTATTTACTTAATCAGTTCTTTCCTATTTTCTATATATTTTCATATATATATATATATATATATATATATATATGTAGTAAAATTCCACTGTTCATAGCATTTACTTTTTAAAAAGTGCTCAATACAAAGAAATAAATCTTTTATAATAATAATGATTATATATATATATATATATATATATATATATATATATATATATATATATATATATATATATTCAAATGTATAATGTTATTATCGCTGATCACAGAAGGACCGTTTCTAAAAGCACAATAGTAGACACATTTAACGAAAATATACTGAAAATATACTGATATATATATATATATATATATATATATATATATATATATATATATATATATATATGGAGTAAAATTCCACTGTTCGTAGCATTTACGTTTTACAAAGTGCTCCAATACAAAGTAAACCAAATAAATAAATCTTTTTTGATAATAATGATAATATATATATATATATATATATATATATATATATATTAAACGTATATTGTTATCAATATATATGATCGTAAATCATATATATATATATTAAACGTATATTGTTATCAATATATATGATCGTAAATTTCTTCAAGCCTGTATTGAAATTCATGTTTGTCCCTCCTCTTTTCTGTTTAGAATTAGGAGTGCGAAACTTAATCCAGGCGTCTATAAATTGAGGAGATTTTCATAAGGGATTCTATTCAGTTTTGTACAAATAGAATCCATCAACTGACCCTCGATCTTATTATTCTTCGTAGAGAATGTTTAACCTACCTTTCATTTTTTGATTGGATTAGGTTTTCTCATTATGTGGACTCTATTCATTTTAAATGTTTAGGAAAATTATCTAGTGACACACATTCTAAGTTGCAGTATTTAATTAGTAAACGGTTTGGACATATTGTAGAACCAATTTCGGGGGTTATCGTTAACCTGTCTACTTACGAGCTTTCCGAGCTAGAGTCTAGTATACTTTCCCATGGCCTTGACCACTGTGTTCCATTTGGTGTTTTGGATAAGGAAAAGATTTTCTCCGAATTTGAAGTGTTATCCTCGCAGTTATATAGACTTGTGCCTCGCTCTTCTGACTCGGTTTCTAATCTTAAGGCTACTCTAAATAGTTTGGCACACACTTATGCTTTAACTTCTGTAGCCCTTTCTCGGTCTAAGTGGAGTCAACAGCACCGGTCCGTGGTCAGGACTTTAAAAGCAAATAATAACTTGGTTATTACTCGTCCTGATAAAGGGGCTGGTATTGTCCTATTGGACCATTCTGAATATGTCTCCAAAATGCACAGCATTCTTGGTGACAGTTCAAAATTTCTCCCTCTGGGTCCAGTAGAGACACATGATCGCACAATTCCTATAGAAATTAAATTTCAAAAGAAACTCCTATCTTGGGCCAAACGTGGTTTCATATCCCGTGAGGTCGTTGATGGTATTAGACCTGTTGGGTCTATTCGCCCTCGTCTGTATGGTCTTCCGAAGACTCATAAGGATGATGTGCCCCTTCGACCCATCCTGTCCATGTCAGGCTCGTCTCAACATAAGGTCGCCAGTTTTCTTTCTGACCTTCTTGAACCTGTTGTTGAATATTTTAGCTCGTATACAATTAAGGACTCATTTTCATTTGTTCAGGTTATTCGTGATACTCCTTCTAAAAATAAATTTATGTGTTCCTTTGACGTATGTTCTCTGTTTACTTGTGTTCCAGTAATGGAAACTATTGATATCTGCTGTAACATGTTATATCGAAGTGATTTGTCACCTCCGGATATCCCAGAAAATGTGTTTGTTGAGCTAATGCAATTCGCCACTATGTCTGTGGAGTTTAGCTTTAACAATTTTATGTACAGACAGATTGATGGGGTTGCCATGGGCTCCCCTTTGGGTCCCGCTTTGGCCAACATTTTTGTGGGCTTTTATGAGACGTCCCTCCTCACTTTTGACAATGCACCGTCTATGTACCGTAGGTATGTGGACGATACATTTTGTCTTTTTAATAGTGAGGCGGAAGCTGATTCCTTTCTTACAGTT
The DNA here is from genome assembly GCA_963932145.1 of Acanthosepion lycidas. Lineage (NCBI taxonomy): Eukaryota > Metazoa > Mollusca > Cephalopoda > Sepiida > Sepiidae > Acanthosepion > Acanthosepion lycidas. The sequence goes on from OZ010615.1 coordinate 63,572,320, forward strand.
ATGAACCAACTTCATCCATCTTTAAAATTTACTATCGAAAAGGAGTCCAATTCTTGTCTCTCTTTTCTTGATGTCCTTGTGATTCGGACTCCTTCTCAATTCCTTACTTCAGTATTTCGCAAACCAACGTTTTCTGGTTTGTATACGCGTTGGGACACATTTTGTCCCAGAAAGTGTAAAATTAATCTCATCAAGACCTTAACTCATAGGGCCTTGATGATCTGCAGTCAACAATATTTGGATGAAGAATTGGATTTTGTCCGCTGCACGCTATTAAACAATGGATATCCTAGTGATATTCTTCATAGTGTTATGCGTGATAAGATTCTTAATTTTCGAAAGGAAAAACAATATTTAGCTCAGAAATGTCCCGTTTATTTGCGGCTTCCATTTATTGGTTCGCAGGGCGAGTTTTTGGCCAGGCGGGTCTTGTCTGCTGTTCATCTGTGTTATTTTTCAGCTCAACTTAGGATTCATTTTGCGACTCGTTCTGCCTTTCCCTCTATACGTAAGGATCCTCTTCCTCCCCATCATGTTTCTTCCGTGATTTATTGTTTTAAATGTGGTTGCGGTAGCAACTACATAGGAAGGACTTCCCAACGTTTAGATTGTAGGATCAGGCAGCATGTCCGATTGCGAGTTCTTAATCCGGATGCCCGTAAGAGCCAGTTGGTTAATACTTCCGGGTCAGCGATCACAGACCATTTGATAAATTGCAGGGATTGTGCAAAGGATTTCAGTCCGAACTGGTTTACTGTACTGTCCAGTTCGCACTCTCCATTTCATTTGCGAGCACTTGAGTCTCTGTATATTCGGTCCAGGGAGCTATCTCTTTGTCAGCAAAGAGACTGTCTCCTTGGACTTCACGTTATAAGACTCTAGTGTGTATCATACATTCCCCTCACACTACCCCCCAAATATTTTTTTTTTTGTGTGTGCTGTGCATATTCGCGGGGTTTGAATTGTTTTTTTCTTCCCTCCTTATACCATTAATCATTTCATTTTTTAATGCTTTAATTGTATGAAGGGTGTTTGTGTGAGTCAATATTGATTGCAATAATTGTTCCCAGTCGACCCTGATGAGCTTGGGAACGAAACCGGTTGGTCTGTTCTGTGAGTGTTTTTCATCTCTTACTTTTTATTTTTCATAATGCCTTTAAGAAATAATTTGTATCTATTCCTTGCAATATATATATATATATATATATATATATATATATATATATATATATATATATATATATATATATATATATATATATATATATATATATATATATAAAATTAGTTCAGACTGAAAGCTCTGAATAAATGGACTGATATTCCAGATTGACAGGAAAGGGAAACCAATTAGTAAATTTATACGCTGTAGACATGCATTGATCACTGTTTTGCAAAAATAAATAATATTAATAAGAACACCGGATTATATATCTTACTCTTTTTTCTTTATATATATATATATATATATATATATATATATATATATATATATATATATATATATATCATGAGATGGACAAAGTCCGACAATTATTTTAAGACATTTTTATGTTTATACATTCTTTTTATAGATACAAATATTTAAGTAAATGCTCTGTTTATAATAAACAGTATGAAATAACATTTACCAGCCTGTGTGTGTGTGTGTGTGAAAATATATAGAAAATAGGAAAGAACTGGTTAGGTAAATAATCCAAAGTTCTTTAGTATTTTTGTTATTATTTTTAAAAAAATAGTGCTCGATACAAAAGTAGAGCATAGATATAATTATTTATTTAAAAATATGATTCCAACACGCTACATAAGAGTTCTCATGTTTCAAAACAAGAGCCGAAAACTTCAATATAATTATTTGAATTAAATTGAATTAAATTAAAGTACTAAGCTCTGTTCCATCTTTTTAACACCTTACGCCCCTTTTTCTTTAAACAATTGCTCTAGCCGTTACCATAGAAATTTTGATTTCAATAATTAATATGCTTATAAAACACGTAAATTTCAGAAATAAGTTATTCCAAAAAAAATTTCGCTTGAAGTAAATTTCTGATGAGAATCTGTATTAATGATTAATATAGCATTTCAGTTATTATCCCTTTTCGACAATGAATTTTTACCTATCCCGAAACCTAATAAATACTTAGAGATTGAAATATAAGCATCCGTCGTTTGCCTAACGACGATCGAATCAAATGTTTAGAGACTGAAATATAAACGTCCATTATTTGTCTATCCATGAACGAAATAAATATATTTTCTTTTGCTTTGAACCCAGTAAATGTTATAGACACAAATACATTTTTTAAATTAAAATGACTTATGTTCATGTCATCTTTGAATCCTCGGTACCTCTACGACCGCAACATCCAGCCAAGTCAGTATCTAGATGGGTGACCGCTTGGGAATATCAGATGCTGTAAGGTTGGATGTGCCGCAGGTGTAATAGGGAAACGTTCAGAATGTTGAGGAGAGCTGAATTCCAATTTCAGTGGGTTCGTTTCATCTCAGAAGTATAGGTAGATTCTGAAGATGACCGGAGCGTACAACAGCCGAAACGTCGTGAATATTATAACAAAGATGAGGACAACAGTTCGAACAATGTAAATAATATAAATACTTAAAATACCTCATCTTAGAAATATAGGCAGATCCTGAAGAAAGCCGGAGCGTGCAACGGCCGAAACGTCGTGAATATGGAAACAATGATGAGTACAATAGTTCGAACAATGTAAATAGTTTAAATAATTACAATACCTCATCTCAGAAATATAGGCAGATCATGAAGAAGGCCGGAGCGTACAATGGCCGAAATGTCGTGAATTTGGCAACAAAGATGAGGATGACAGTCTGAACAATAGTGTAAATAGTTACAATACCTCATCTCAGAAATATAGACAGATAAGAAAAAAAAAACTATGTAAAAAAAAGTGATTTCAACATTAAATTATCCAACAACTGTTGATATGTCTTTATCGCTATCTATTGTTTACATGGTTACTCTCTTCACTTTCTTCTCATCATTAATGTTTCTGTTACTAATTCTTCCACACCCCTGTAACCCTCTGTGTCTTAGTGGCTTTATTGCCTTGCTTGGAGTGATTCCGATTAAAACACACACACACACACACGCATAAAAAACAACACTTACGATGGCACAGACACAATAAAATCAAATTGGGCTTGCTTGCGACGAAAGCAGAATCACCAAAGACAACACTTATACACTGAGCGGAATACGATCAGTATGTTGTCGTGTTGAAATAGCGACAATGTCCTTGGAATACCGTGATCCAGGTATTGATGTTGTGTTCGATTATGCATAGCAAGCGATATATCAGACAGGCGGGACTATTCAATTGAATCGCCGATCAACAACGCCGACATTTTTTTTTTCTTTTACGTCCCACTTCGATCGGCACACAAACTAGACAGACGTTACTTTTCCAGACTGTCCAACGTTATTTATGCCTGGCCATTTACAAGATTGATATGTTGCTCATTAAGAAGATAAGATCTCTGGGATTAAATTAGATAGATAGATAGATAGATAGATAGATAGATAGATAGATAGATAGATATGAATAGAATGAGATAGATAGATAGATAGATAGATAGATAGATAGATAGATATGAATAGAATGAGATAGATAGATAGATAGATAGATAGATAGATATGAATAGAATGAGATAGATAGATATATAGATAGAGAGATAGAGAGATAGATATGAATAGACTGAGATAGATAGATAGATAGATAGATAGATAGATAGATAGATAGATAGATAGATAGATAGATAGATAGATATACATAGACTGGGATAGATAGACAGATAGATAGATAGATAGATAGATAGATAGATAGATAGATAGATAGATATGAATAGACTGAGATAGATAGATAGATAGATAGATAGATAGATAGATAGATATGAATAGATAAATAGATAGATAGATAGATAGATAGATAGATATGAATAGACTGAGATAGATAGATAGATAGATATGAATAGACTGAGATAGATAGATAGATAGATAGATAGATATGAATAGACTGAGATAGATAGATAGATATGAATAGATAAATAGATAGATAGATAGATATGAATAGACTGAGATAGATAGATAGATATGAATAGATAAATAGATAGATAGATAGATATGAATAGACTGAGATAGATAGATAGATAGATATATATGAATAGACTGAGATAGATAGATAGATAGATAGATAGATAGATAGATATGAATAGACTCAGATAGATAGATGGATATGAATAGACTGAGATAGATACGAATAGACTGAGATAGATAGATAGATAGATAGATAGATAGATAGATAGATAGATAGATAGATAGATATGAATAGACTGAGATAGATAGATAGATAGATAGATATGAATAGACTGAGATAGATAGATAGATAGATAGATAGATATGAATAGACTGAGATAGATAGATAAATAGATAGCAATTACATACATATACCGAATGTGACGACAAAATTGTCCCAATCGTGTAAAAGCAAAATTGTACCGTTTGTCAGATTAAGTTTTGTACCGTTGTGTCTTAGAAATGATTAAAAATATCTTGCTGGAATTTCCAAATTTTTTATAATGCTATTAGTCTCTACTTCGAGCAATAAGAATCTATAATTACACTCCAAGCTTAACAGAGGGATCAGAAACGAAAATGACATGTTCATCCTTATCTTGTAACAATTTGTTGTATGATTCACTAAAAAAAAATTGAGTTCTTCAGGTAAAAAGAGAACAAGTTAAAATCTTTTTGTGTCAGCCCCATCTCTCCCCAATTGAGCAATGGTGAGAGGAAAAATGATTCGGGCCTTCGGTAATGGCACCAACATTCATATTCTGGCTTCCATCTTCAAAGTCCATTAAACTAACATCAAGAGAATGATGAATAAGTTTTAAAAAAAAGAGGGAACATTAGAAAGGAAAACTGAATCAGGGGGTCACAACAGCAAGAGGGATCGTCATTTCAACTCAGAGCTAATGAAATCAGTTAGAAAAGATCCAACTCAATCCATAAGACTCTTGGCACTTTAGAGATGCGTTTCAGCTATGAAACTCCAAAGAGTAGCGAAAAAAGACTTTGAAATAAAATCGTTGGCGAAAACTCTTAGACACCTTGTTACTCCAGGACAGAAAGTCAGAAGTTTGGAGCGGGCGAAGATCATCTTGAATAAGTGGGGACATGATCCAGGAATATATATATATATATATATATATATATATATATATATATATATATATATATATATATATTTATATATATATATATGGATAGAAATAAGGATTGAAATAAAGTTCATATATATATATATATATATATATATATATATATATATATATATATATGAACTTTATTTCAATTCTTCATAAGCTTCCGACACTTAGCTATGATTAATTAATGATGAATATGTCATTTCTGTGCCTGATCTATTTCATCACGATTTTTTCTTGCTCAAAGCAGTGTCCAATAGTGTTATATAAAATCTCGGATAATTCCAGTAATATATCTTTAATCATTTCTAAGGTACACCGGTTCAAAATTGGACAAGTTTGCTGTTACACCCAGTATATCTGTGTATATGTGTGTGTGTGTGTGTCTTAAACGCTCTCATTATATACATTTCTTACTTTCCCCTCGCAAACACAATCAAATTGTTTGACTCTAATTCTTTGTATTGGATGGAGAAACAGTAAAAAGAATGTGTTTTAATCAATTCGTCCCAAGGAAGGAGATAATGCCACTAAGACTCAAGGGGGTGCTGAATAAAAGAAAATGAAAAGATTTTAGACATTAAAAGAAACCAGATCCTAAGCTATATTTCTATTAAAAAAAAAACGAAAAAACTTTGGGCTGGGTGAACTGAAAAGTAGACGAACCTATTAAGTACAAAGTATAATTACTAAGTGAAATATCAGCTGGAGACCTTCAAAATATAGAGTGGAGGTAGACTTTAGAAGGATCTGGAAATCCAATCCAGAACGGGAAACAAGAGATTACCTGCTACCCCAGTTCAAAAGACCGAAGAGGAGTATGAACAGGGCGATGAACATCTTACTTACTCCAATTAGGTTAGGAAAAAAATAATAATAACGTCATAAAATTTAAGATTTCTGGGGGTGACGTCCGAAGTATACAGTTGAAAGAATCGGAGACCCAATCCTGAACAGGAAACAAGGGATAAAGCTCCCGTTCAAAAGAACTGAGAGGAGTGTGAACCGGGCGATAGGCAATCCTATCTACTTTCATTAAGAGAAGAAATAATTAGTCAATAAATTTTCAAATTTCAAGCGGTGATGACAGGTCCACAATTGATGGCATAGGAAGCCCAATCTTAATCAGGAAACAATGGATAAACTTCTGTTTCGATTCAAAATAGCTTAGAGGAGCCTAAACTGGGCGATAGCCAAGCATATCTACTTCCATTGAGAGAAAAAATATTTACTGAAGAAATTTTCAGATTTCAGAACTCAGACCTACACAGTTAAAGGAACCGGAAATTCGATCATAAACAGGAAACAAGAGATAAACCTCTACTCCTCTTCAAAACAGCTGAGAGGAGTGCAAACCGGTCGATAGGGAAAAGAAAAATTATCTTATTCCATTGAGAGAGGAAATAATTACTTAATAAATTTTCATATTTCAAGCGGTGACGTCAGAAGTACAAATTTAAAGAAACCGGAAGCCCAATCCTAAACAGGAAACAAGGGATGCACCTCTGCTATTGTTCAAAAGATATGCGAAACGGGCGATAGGCGATCCTTTCTAATCCAATTGATAAATATGATAAGTTTAATTTGTACAAATCCTATAGCGATCAGTAAACTTGAAGACACTTCTAAGATTTCATATCGAAGATGGCTTCGTGACCTTTAAGAATTTCCTGTGAATCGCTATCTTTAAACGAGCTGTTCTGCGACAATCTGCTATTAAATGAGTGTAGAAGACTTCTCCTCCCCGGCCGGATCTCTTCCACTTCATCAGTTATCTTTAGTCTAACTCCTCCTGCTAAAGCTTCAGTCTCTAATATGTTGAATTTTCCGCAAATGTCAAAGCAAATCTTTTAAAATGTTAAGCACTCCCAATTTGTTTCAGATCGATCAAAGACCGACAGATAATGACTTCTTTAACAATTCAAGTGCATTTCAATCAGTGCCATGGAAAAGAACATTCGTCACAAAGTTGAAGAGAAACTACACTTTTCGTATGTTTCTAGCAAAAGTGCAAAATGGATGAGAGTTTGGTTGCTACGACGGAAAGACTTGCTGAATTTCTAGACATCTACTGCGGAAGCTATCGTCTTTGACCGACTTTCGAAATATTGATATGAAAATATTAAATCTGATACGTGTATCTTTTTCTTTTTCTAATCATTTCTACACAAGCAAGACAATAAAGCCACTAAGAAGCAAAATTAAACTGGGTTTTAGAGAATATGAATAAAATAAAAAGTTAAGGATTGACAACTGTAGTTAAATAAGGATAGTAACTCGTTTAAACATCTGCTATGAGAATAGATAGAAGATAAAGGCTGCATAATAGATTGTTGAAACTTGACTAATGCATGGAATAATAATGCAACACAAAAATGCTTAGAACAAAATGTATTGAAACAAGAAAGTGTACACAATATTTACATATAGTCTTTTGTATATTCCTGGGAAGACCGTTCCTGGAGAATGTGTTGACTGAGTCGCAGTCGGGCAGAGTCTCTGGTTGAATCTCTTGATTACTTCCCTCTCTTCCCGGTACCAACCATATTTATATGGTCGGTACTCCACTATGCAAATTAGGTGGACCCTACCACAACATAGATAATAATTATTCATCACCCACAAGGTACAAGATTTTCTTTGGCCAAGATATTTGAAGCTTTCGACCTCTTCCTCAGCTTCACCATCGAGGGTTACAGCCACTCGATAAGGTAGGGGGTAGTTCGCAGAAGGACGAAATCACCACGTATAAATTTGGTTAGAGCTGCCTTTGTCCGTCTTCAAAAACGACTTTGGTCTCGCCAGGAGTTAAGACGATCCACGAAGTTGCGAATCTACGAAGCGATGTTCAAAACGATTCTTCTCAATGGTTGTGAGACCTGGCCACTGCGCAGAGAGGATCTTCATAAGCTTGAGGTTTCGATCACTACTACCTCCACCGTATCCTGCGCGTACGCCTCTCCGTCCATCCGCAACATTCTGGGCCTGGAAGAAACTCTGCTTAACAGGAGGCTCAGGTGGTTCGGCCACGTTCTGCGGCAGCCTGGTGATGAGTTCGTCCGTAAACTGGTGGCGCCAAACGCACCCACTGGTTGGAGGAAACGCCGAGGTGGTCAACTCAAGACGTGGCTCGGAACGGTCAAACCAGATATAGAACTCATGCCCGGACCTTGCGTTTTCGGGATCCGACGCTGGAATCGCGAATAGCTCGATCATGCCGTCGATTCTACTGGCGATCGACGGGGGTGGATGGCCTTGACGCGCGATGCGGTTAATTCAATTGGAGCCGGCTCAAGCCACCCCGGGTGAATGCCGTTACAAGACAGAAGAAAGTCGTGTTAGCGATTTTAATCACTGTCGAGCTTAGAAAGCACCAACCCAATTATTGCAGCAATATGTCATTCCTCTGAAATTCTGACTTTTTTTTTTAGATTGTACAAAAGACGTGAAATATTCCTTGATATTTGGCACATAATAATGTACGTTTTATTCCACGGTTTATAGAATATTCTACAAAAGCTAAATCAATATCATAAAAATGATCCCTCATTTGCTCTTCCTCTAACAGTTCCGTGGGTAGACAAATGGTTTGTAAACTCCCCATACTTAAACAATAAACATCCCCTGTAAGATGATAAACTACATCTGGCAGCAAAGTTACTGAACGGGAGGTTGTGGGGAGGGTTGAACCCCCTCTTAATTGCCGGTTTCCTCAGGTCCGCCCTCACCCGTGTTAATAGCACATGTCAGGATTCAAGCTATGGGATGGTACCAGAACACTTGGAAATTATAAATATAGATTTTTATAGTAAAAATATCAGCAGTACTTTTAAAAAAAAAATATTACCAACAATACATTTGACTATCGACAAAAACCCTCTTTATAAAAATACGTCAATGGAAAGTGATCTACAAACTGATTTCTTACAAATAATACATATTCTATTCATACGAACCTCTCCTAAACATTTTGATATTAACCCATTAAAATGATCTATTGAGGTGTTGGTAAGTCGTAAAACAAAATAAACCCAAACCAATCAAGCTCAATCTTCGATAACGTGACTACAATAGTCTCAGATATAATCAGGTTTTGGATATGGCTGTAGACACAAAGACCGAAATCCAGTATACCGCCCTTAAGGAGGGAATTGGTAAGTATATTCAAAGGTAATAGCAAGGATACAGGTAGGATAACACACACAGAAAACTCTTCGCAATTCAGTCCAAACTAGGAGAACGGAAGTCGGCTTTCAGAATATCTGAAAAGGAAGAAGTAGTATTGGCCCACTTCCACATTGACCACAGAGGAATAACCCACCAGTAATTCCTATACAAGGAAAATCAGCCAACATGCCAAGCATGTGAAACGACATACTCTATTAAACATATATTAGGTTGGTACAAAAATAATGACGTAATAATGTCGTTTTAAAAAATATGTCAAAAAACGACATTATTACGTCATTATTTTTGCACCAACCTAATATTATCTGATGCATTTTGTGATTAGTCCATTATTCTCCCTTTCCTTTAGGGTTTTGTAAGTCACTATTTTTCTTATGACGGTTTCGGCCAATATTAAACCTAGGTAGGTAGTCTAATCAGAAAACATATCTCTGTCTTACGCGCCTTTTATATATATATATATATATATATATATATATATATATATATAAAGAAAGCCATATAATACACCAAGCCACTGTAAAATCAGCAGATAATGAAAAAGAATATACATAACAGTTATAAAAAGGACCCTGGGAACAGAGATTACGCACAGTGCGCAAAACATCCTTTGTAAGTAGTAAATACAGGGCAGCAAAACACTTTATAAATACATATGGGAAATTTAAAACAAAAACCAAATTCCACTGGAAACTATAATGGCAAATAAAGAAAACAGCAATAAATACAAAATCTGAAAACTGTCTGAAAAAGAAGGCTATAATCATCTTCCCAGACCAAAATAAAAATATTAAACCAATGATCAGAAAAAAAAAAAAAAAAAATATATATATATATATATATATATATATATATTGCTTTGTCTGGAAAGATCATGCCTATTCTTAAGCAAAATTGAAACACAAAACAAAATTATGCCATTAAATATTTATTTAACTAAATATGAACCATATTGTAGTCCTTTATTCGCCCTTTCCTTTACGGTTTTGTCAGTGACTAATTTTCTTATGACGGTTTCTGCCTATATTAAACGTAGATAGGTAGTCTAATCCGAAAACATATCCTTGTCTTACGCACCTTATATATATATATATATATATATATATATATATATTGGCATATAATCTTGCCCATTTCATAATGTATGACGTCATTTTTCTGAAGGATGAATGTCTGGTGAAATTGGCGCTTGGGGTAACAGATCCCAGCCAAGAGGCAACAATTTTTGCCAGGTCACCAAAGAAACGTGAGGTCTGTCATTATCCTGATGCAAAACAATACTTTTCTTGATCGCCAATTCTGGGCGTTTTTTTTTTTTCTTGAATTGCTGTTTTTTAATTCGTCCAGTTGAGAGAAGTAACTTTAGAATCAATTGACTGGTTACTTGGTAGAAAGTCATACTATTGGATTGAGGAGGCTATAGTTGGCTCCTGTCGCTTACCCCAAGGTCCTTTTCACTGAACATTGTTGTAAAGTATCCATTCCTCATCCCCAGTCATTGAATATTGAGTATTTTCCTTAACACGTATATAATATTATCACAAATGCGAGTAGGTTAAGTTTTTAAAAAATATTAAAAGAAGAAATAAATACGTACTGTAATATATAGGGTGTTTCAAAAAGAATACGCCAAAATCATTCCGCTGTTTTTTGAGGTCTGTAGCATTGTAGTGGACTGAATCAGTGGTTATTTGATAGAGTAATTATCAAAGTTTGATTGGGTGTCAATTTCACCACTGTCGTTAGTATAACTTCCGGTTCAGCTGAATTGTGGGAAGATCAATCAAAATCGCAACTCCTCAGCAGAAGGCATTTGTTTTTGTGACAATGGCATTTGTTTTTGCGACAATGGCATTTGTTTTCGCGAAGTCAAGCACGCAAAAACAGTGCTTGTGTTCGTGAAAACAAATGCCATTTTCACAATGCAGGCAGATTCGAATGACTTCATTTTTCAGAAACATGGAGCACCACCCCATTGGCATCTCGGGGTTAGAGCTCATTTGAATGAAAACGTGCCTCAGCGATGGATTGAGAGGAGAGGTGCTAAAGACCTTGCTCTCTGTGTTTGGCCTGCCAGATCCCCGGACCTCACTGTGTGTGACTTTTTCTTGTGGGGGTATGTTAAAGACCAAGTTTATGTTCCATCACTTCCAGCAAGTATCGATGACTTGAAAGATCAAATAACAGCTGCAATCAACACGGTGGACCGTGACATGCTGAGGCGCGTTTGGGAGGAATTCTCATATCGGCTTGATGTTGTCCGCGCTGCCGGTGGTGGCCACATTGAGCACTTA
>OZ010615.1:63589045-63599045 GCA_963932145.1 Acanthosepion lycidas
ATCTATCTATCTATTAGGTTGGTGCAAAACTAATGACGTAATAATGTCGTTTTTTGACGTTAAAAAATACGTCAAAAAACGACCTTATTACGTTATTATTTTTGCACCAACCTAATATCTGTCACAGTCACTATCTATCTCTAATTCTATATCTATCTATCTATCTATCCATCTATCTCACTCACTATCTATCTCTAATTCTATATCTATCTATCTATCACAGTCACTATCTATCTATCTCTAATTATCTATCTATCTATCTATCTATCTATCAATCACAGTCACTATCTATCTCTAATTCTATATCTATCTATCTATCTATCTCAGTCTCTTCATATATATTTATCTATCTACCTCAACCTTTTCAAATCTCTCTCTCTCTCTCTCTCTCTCTCTCTATATATATATATATATATATATATATATATATATATATATATATATATATATTGATCTGTGCCTGTTCATACCAATCTATTTATCTATTTATCTATCTCACACAAGATCTTCTTATCGATCTATTTATCTCATTCTACTCATATTCCAAACTGTTTTTACTTTCTTTGTGATCTTCTACTCTCTCTCTCTCTCCCTCCCACGCTTTCTTATCTTTTTCCCGCCTTAACATTTGTCTCTGGACATCTTTGAGGGTTTCTCTTATTCGGGAAACAAATTCGCTTTTAATGATTTTAACTTTATTCCCATGTCTATGAAAGAATTTCATATTTTCATTCATTTATTCAATTTACTTTGTCGCTTTTGTTGGTTCATGCCTTCATTTTTCTTCAAATCATTGTCTCCTTCTTTTTATTTGCTTCTTTCTTTTTTTCTTTTTCTTCATTTCATTCATTCTTTCTTTTCTTTTCTTCCTTTTTTGCTTTTCTTTCTTTTCCTAGTTTTTATTTGCTCCTTTCTTTCTATTTTTCATTTTTATTTGCTTCTTTTTCTTCTTTCTTTCTTCCTTTCATTCTTTCATTCTTTTTTCATTCTTTCTTTTCCTTTTTTATTTACGTCTTTCTTTCTTTTATTTCTTTTCTGTTTCTTTTTTTCTCCTTTTTTTCATTCATTCTTTCATTCATTCTTCAATTCTCTGTTTTCGTTCTTTCTTTTTCCTTCTTTTTAGTTGCTTCTTTTTTTCTTATTTCTCTCTTGCATTCTTTCTTTCTTTCTTTTCCTTTCTTAATTGGTTCTTTCTTTTTTTTTATTAGTTTATTTCTTTCTTTTTACCCTTTTCCCGGTGTTTTTATTTGCTTCTTTCTTTCTTTGTATTTGCATCGACATTGTTTTTTCTTTTTCTTTCTTTCTTTCAAATCTCTCTTCATTGTAATCATCGTCACTTTCTTTCTTCCTTTCTTTGTTTTGTTTCCTTCTTTCTTTCTTTGAATTCGGATTGACCGTGCTTTTCCATCTTTCTTTCTTTTGTTTTGTTTTTTTTGTTTTCTTCTTTCTTTGTTTTCTTGTTTTGTTTTTTCTTCTATTTATTCGGATTAATTTTGCTTTTTCGTCCTTTCTTTCTTTCTTTCTTTCAAATCTCTTTTTATTCTAATCATCGCCTCTTTTCTTTCTGTCTTTCTTTCTTTGTTCTTTCATACTATTTTCTTTCTTTGTATTCGGATATTGCTTTTTTCTGTCTTTCGTTCTTGTCTTTATTTTCTTCTTTCTTTCTTTCTAATAGAACTAACGTTGTTATTTTCTTTCCTTCATTCTTTCTTTCGTTCTGTCTTACGTTCTTTCTTTCGTTCTCTCTTTCTTTCAAGCCTCTCTTTATTTTATTCATAGTCTCTTTTCTTTCTTTGTTTCTTTTTTCATTTGAAATTTCTTTCTTTGTATTCGGATTGAAGTTTTTTTTTCTTCCTTTCTTTCTTTGTTTTCTTTTTCTTTTTCTTTCTTTCTTTCTTTCTTTCTTTCTTTCTTTGTATTCGCATTGACGTTGCTTTTACTTTCTTTCCTTCCTTCTTTCTTTCTTTCTTTTCTTTTCTTTTTTCTTTCAATTCTCTCTTCATTCTAATCACCCTCTCTTTTCTTTCTTTCTTTTTTTTTGTTCTTTCCTTCTTTCTTTTGTTTTTGTTTGCTTCTTTCTTTATTTTGTTCATTTTTTTCTTTCTTTGTATTTGCACTGATTTTACTTTTTCTCTCTTTTTTCCATTCTTTCTTTCGTTCTATTTTCTTTCCTTCTTTCTTTCTTTCTTTCTTCTTTTCTTTTTTCTTTCTTGTTTTTGTTTGCTTCTTTCTTTCTTTTGTTATTTCTTTCTTTCTTTCTTTCTTTGTATTCGCATTGACATTGCTTTTACTTTCTTTCTTTCCTTCTTATTTTCTTTTTTCTTTTTTGTTTTTGTTTGCTTCTTTCTTTCTTTCTTTTGTTCGTTCTTTCTTTCTTTCTTTGTATTCGCATTGACATTGCTTTTACTTTCTTTCTTTCTTTCTTTCTTCTTTTCTTTTTTCATTTTTGTTTTTGTTTGCTTCTTTCTTTCTTTCTTTCTTTGTATTCGCATTGACATTGCTTTTACTTTCTTTCCTTCTTTCTTTCTTCTTTTCTTTTTTCATTTTTGTTTTTGTTTGCTTCTTTCTTTCTTTCTTTGTATTCGCATTGACATTGCTTTTACTTTCTTTCTTTATTTATTTCTTTCTTCTTTACTTTTTTCTTTTTTGTTTCTGTTTGCTTCTTTCTTTCTTTTGTTCTTTTTTCTTTCTTTGTATTTAGATTGATGTTAATTTTTCTTTCTTTCTTCCATTCTTTCTTTCGTTCTATTTTCTTTACTTCTTTCTTTCTTTATATTCACAATGGCGTTGCTTTTCTTTTCTACTTTCTTTCTTTCAAGTCTATCTTGATTCTAATCACCGTCTCTTTTTTTTCTTTCTTTTTTTCTTGGTTTCTTTCTTTCTTTCTTTTGTTCTTTTTTCTTTCTTTGTATTTATATTAATGTTGCTTATTCTTTCTTTCTTTTTTTATTTTCTTCTTTTGTTTATGTCTCGTTGTTTCTGATCAATTCATCTGCCTTACCAAAATGTATTTCACTCTGCTTTCTCTTTATAATCTTTCTTTTTTGAATGTCTCTCATTGATTTTGTTTTCTTCTTCCTTTTTTACTTTATTTTATTTACGTCTCTCCTTTTTTTTTGTCATATTCTCTCCTCGATTCTTTCTTGTCTAGATTTCTTATCTATCTTTCAAATTCATGAGAGTTTCTTTTAATTAATTCGGTTCAGCCATTTTACTTCAAGTTTCTATCATTTCAATTTATCTACCATGTTTTTTTTTTTAATATTCAGTCCGCCTTTCTTTTAAATTTTTCTTCCATTCTTTTCATCTTTACTTACCGTTTCGTTTCTGTTCTTTTCATCTGTTTTCTTGTTTCCCATTTCCACTTTTCTATCTACTCATCTTGCTCTCCGCTTTTGTCCTTCGATTCAATTGTCGTCCTGCTCTTCCATAATTTATAACGATGAAATATTATTAGAGAAATCATTTTCCGCCGATTGTTTTGTTTCTCGCGCATGCGCTCACGAACCAAATCGTTAATTCTCACAATCAAGATGGAAGCACGCATGCAAGGACATAACATCTTTTTAAAATTAATGATGTTATATGCTTAATCCAAGACACAAGACAAAGCGTGTGTGTGTCAGGTGGGGGTGCGTTGAACGTTAAGTGAAAATCCAGCGATTCACTGTCTGTGAGTTGAGCTTGCTACGCACGACTCCCCGGTAAAGCGCAAATATTTTGAATCATTTCATCACAAGCAGGCTAATAAAGCCACTAAGACGCAAAGGATTACTGAGACTATGTGAAGAATACTATATAATAGACAATTATACAATACAATAAACGATGAAGTATGAAGATGACAGAAGATAACGTTTGAAATTGCATTTAAATTTTTGAAGATCAGAGGCAAGAAAGCCACTAAGATGCAAGGTTTTACTGAATATTAGAGAATATGAGAAAAATTACTATTAAGGAGAGAGGACAATAAAAGAACAAGAATTAAGAAGACAGAAGATAACGATTGACATTGGATTTCAATTTTTGAAGATCAAAGGCAATAAAGCCACTAAGATGCAAGTGGTTACTGAATGTGAGAAAAGTTACTATTAATGAGAGAGGACAAAAAAACGGGATATAGAAAGACAGAAGTTAACGATTGACATTGAATTTCAATTTTTGAAGATCAAAAAAACTAGAAGTCGGGACAAGGTCACGCATGCGAGAAATTCTGTGGGAAATTGTCTGCAGCCGAGATGCCAGGTCAGGACAAATAAGATTGCAGATTCTTCATTGGATTTTATCAACAATCTCTAAATACATATCATTGGAGGCAAGCCATTCCTTGCCCCATTTAACAGCAGACACTGTAGCTTCAGCTACTCTAGTAATTTAGAAACAATAATAAATAGACAAAACGCTAGAAATTTCGAAACTAACGTGCAGCAAAATATAGTTAACACTAGTATTTAATGCAACTGTAGAAATAAAAATAGATGTCCATTAGATGAAGCTTGGGAAACTGAAGCAATAAAAAGTTATAGATGTTAATGGTCAGAATAAAACGTGCATAGGATGTACTGAAGGTACTTTCAAATGAATATGATACAATCATAAGTCGTCATAACTAGCTAATCATGTGTGCAATTTAACAGAAAAAGCAGCAGGGATCCAATTTGAAGGTGGAAAATTGAAAAAATGGCGATGCCCTATACCAACGACAATAATATCTGCAACCTCTGCCAACAGGAAAAATTAGTAATAATATTTCTGGGTCGAAAGTACCTTCTGAAGCAGAAATTCGAAGTCATGAGCCCCTGTATATACATAAAATTCCTCTCCAGCTCATATATCGCTGGATAAAAAGTATTTGTATTTCAATTACCCTCCCCCGCCGATACATTTGTAATAGCCTTCCTTTTCTTCTCTCCCAGCTGCTTCTTCTTCTTCTACAGAAAGTTGTGCTTAAATGTGCATATCGCCACTCTGAAGATGGCTCATGTATCGCCAAGGAATAGCATAAAAAATATCCCAATGTTGGACAGTTTTTACTTTATTTTCTGCCGAAACTAAAGCCATTATACGAAGTTTAGAACGGCTCATGATCAAACATAATAGACATTCGTTGTCTGTTATATTTAACAGTATATTTTCGAATAATGATCTACTGCACCAATACACTCTATATATATATATATATATATATATATATATATATATATATATATATATATATATATATATATATATATATATATGGTCACTTCATTGAATAGGAGAGACAAGGTGCTTTTATTTTTTTATACAATTTCACATGCGATCTAATAATTTCTTCCTTTTTTCAGATGATAAATTATATAAAAACTGTCCGTATGTTCTTTTTCTCCCAGCGCTTTCGGCTATACATTTAGTTATTTTAAGGATATTTTAATATGTTAAATAAGAATTGTCCTCCTCTTTGTCGCCATATTTATTACAACGTTTGGAATGTCGAACTGAATCTTTTATTTCGCCCACTGGGGTAGACTGTTCGAATGGATGTGTTAATTCCACTCTCCAAGGTTTCCACTGCCTTAACTGGGTATTGAACTCACACTTTAGGTCCTCTCACTGGATCTTATCCAAGCCTTAATCCACTGTGCCATGAAGACATCTATTTTCTGGGTACTATAATCCTAATGTCTTCAGCAAGCAATTTTTACCACAGCTCATATTGCAATTTTTGTTGTTATTATCGCTTTTTGAATAAGACGTTTTGTTTCGTCAGTAAATTTGCCAAAATTCATTATAACTTTTTATTTCGAATGTTGCTCCATTCGTTTTCAAGTATTCTTCTGTGTGCAGCTATATGAAATATACATATCAGAGTAATTGTATATATTTAAGATGATTTATGTAAATGTGCTTTTTTATTTTCACAAAGATATATATTTTGAAATAACCTAATTTTTGTTTTATATTTACAGGTAAGTGAAGATTTTCGCAACATAAAGATAATGTATTGTGTGGCTTGGCTGAAGAAAGGATTCGTAAGTTATATATATATATATATATCTTTTATTTAAAAGAAAAAAGTAAATAAGATGAAAGAAATACTATTAAAAAATGAATAATAATTGAAAAGGCTTCATCTACGAAATTTCGGCATTTCAAGAATATTATTACTTGGTGGATAAGCAAGAAGTACAAGATGAAAGAAATACTAGTCAAAAATGAATAATAATCTACTATCTATATTTCTCTTGTTGTCTGTCTGTGCGTCTGTCGTGGGCGTTTTTACCTCGCCCAGGCCTCATTTCTCAACCGATATCGATGCGGTTTTCACCACAAGTTTGCAAATGGCTGCCGTAAGGACATGACGGAGCCCGATTTTTGAGTTCGGACTCAGGATCCGAAAAAATCGATAATCGAAAAAAATCGATAATCGAAAAAATCTGCTTACAGAATGAATGATCGCATTTCAACCAAATTTGACACCCTCTTAGAGTCTATCATTAGAAATGTTATCCAGAAGTTTCATGGCCACTGACCCCTAAACAGCGCTGAAAATCGATATAACCCAAAAACAGATATGCTCAGATTGCGCCTGAACCGCATGTCGGCTTTTAGCGAAGACCGACCGGGTTTATGAGGAGGCCATTGGGAGTCACCATGTGAAGTTTCGACTCTGAGCACACACACCCCAAACAGAGTGCAAATCGACAATCAGTCAACCCTTAAAAATGTTTTTTTTCGGTTGGGTATTTCCTAAATGCAGATTAATGCGCGGGAAGAAACAGGTGTGCAGTGGAGTGGAAGAAAACATTTGACCGCAAATTCTGGAATAGGTACAAGGCCATTGAAATTCGGCTTTTTTTATCCCTGCTACCAGTTCTGACTTTTAGCCACAAATGACGTATTCGACTTTGTCAACACTATTGCTTTAATCGTAGTAACATCAGCACGGCAAAGGGCACTCCTTTAAAGGCAAGGAAGTGCAAAAATATTTTAAGTCAAGTGATAGCGATTGCTCTATGAGTCGTACGATTTTTTAATCAAGCACGGGCAACAAAGCTTTATCTACGAACCTCAAGCAGATTAAGAGTTAAACTACTTCTTGGATAAGCAAGAGAAATAAGAAGAAAGAAATGCTAGTCAAAAATGAACAATAATTGACATGGCTTCCTCTCAAGAAATTCCAACAATATAAGACTTAATAATTCGTGTAAAAACATGAAAAATAAGGTACTATTTACTCAATACATGTGACAAGAGGTACTCTGTGTAGGGTCATAATGAAGTAAGTTGTTTTAATGTGGTATGACATTTAGTGATGCATATTATCGTAAAGAAAACAACTGGACATAGATTTCAAGAGGTTAAGATTTTGCTAGTCGAAGAATCCTTTCGGGCGTTTGTTCCACGACGTCACAGTTGTGGAGAAGAAGCTGTCTCGGTGAAACTTCTTCTTTACTAATGGAATACAACATGTCTGAGGATTGTATCAAATCAGTGTACCGAACATGGCTGTGGTTTAATGCGGTTTATATTGAAAAATAAAGATATATTCATGTATACTTTACATTTGGAATTAAGATACCTTTAGTAAATGACCATATTCACCAACGAATTTTAATTTCCTTAGTACACTAAAGACTTTAACTCAACTCTCCAAGTTTTTTTTTGGTATGGACTCACAACCTTTTAGGCCTAGTCACTGGATATAACCAACGTCTTTATGCACTGGTCCATGTGTCCTTAAGTAAATAATGTGTTTTTTACATACAAATTAAGATTAAACTTACGTTTTGATCCAATGGGGTCTTAATCCAATAAATGACCATAAATCTAGAAAATTCTTCTCATATTAACTGCGATGGAAAAAGTTGCTTAGCCAAGTTTTGTGATGTCAACGAATACTCATTGTCATTTTCGTAATGCTCGCTGTAGTAGAGACTTTGTAATGGCAGATACAACTATAGTAACGCCGTTGAACAATACTAGTGTCAGACGACTTCGAATATCACTCGTACTAATAGTACTTGCTCGATAATATTCGCTCGAATAGTAATCAGTATAGTGATCCAAATAGAAAAATAGTATAGTGAATAGAGTAGATAATAGAGGCCGTTATAGTAATAGAGGATAGACTAGAAATAGCGATCGGAATAGTAATAGATGAAAGACTATAAAGGTGATCCATCTAGACATCGCGCGACTTTCTATATATGCGTTTCCTCTATGGTCACGTTGTCTACTTAATTCAATAATGGGATCGGCTGTGTTTGCTCACTGGCGATCTATGTTCAAACTCAAGTGTTGGCAGCTACACTTTATTCCTATATAACGCCAAGATATTTCCACGAGCCGCATATTAAATACTAGCAGCATGACCCGGCATTGCCCGTGCTTGATTCAAAAATCGTTCGACTCATACAGCAATCGCCATCAGTTGACTTAAAATATTTCTGCCTTTCCTTGCCTTTAAAGGAGTGCCCTTTGCCGTGCTGATGTTGCTACATACCTTACTTCTTGCCTATTTCACACTGCGAATTTTTTCTAAGCTCTATACTAAACATTAAATCTGTTACGAAAAAAGAACTAAACAAAATGAACACAAAACGATCAGCTTTAAAAAAGGACTCGTAACTAAAAAAAAACGAATGAAAAAAGAATGTTAACAACAAATACTTTTTCACACCCAACCCAGTTCTGCGGAATAAGAATCAACGTTGAGTTTAAGCAAGCGAATGAGCCAATTGGAGTAAAGTGCCATACAGATTTAAATTTTTCCCACTTGTGACGAATGCAGCTATCGATTTTTTTGCATGCTAGCATGCTAGTTAACATTCATGTCAGTCAACTGTTGGCTCTCACGCTGGCCAATAGAATCTTCCTGCCTATTAATGGCAGCCAGCTATAGGCTCTCACTCAGGCTAGTAGAAAATGGCCGCAAACTACATGAAAACTGCCATAGACGCATGAAAATATCGATTATTTCTACTATCGATGGGAGTTGGGAAATGCAAAGTCGGTCTTGGCCTTTCCGCTAAATCTGAGCATGTGCATGTAAATTTTGGTGCAAATCCGTCGAAAATTGCGGCCGTGCATTCGTTACACACACACACACACACACACACACACACACACACACACATCCTGCCTTTTACAGATTGAGATCAAAGAATCGCAGGGTATTCTCTAGCAGCGGTCTGGCCACCCCTAATATAATTCTACCGTTTTAGAATTGAAATGTACAACAGTTGAGCGTTTCTTTCCACGCACCTTGCTCTTCTCTTATAAATACACGTCTACCGGTGTACGTTTCCACCAGCACGTGCTCTCTCTCTCTCTCTCTTTCTCTCTCTCTCTCTCTCTTACTCTCTTTCTGAATATCGATTGGTTCATAATTAATTTTGTTGTTTTAATGCGAGAAAAATAATTGGTTATCGATGTTTTAAAAGAGGCGATTGAAATGTAAGGAAAAGTTAAAAGCAAATAAGCAAAAAACAAACAAATAAAAACCTCCTCCGTTCTGAAAGAAATTTAAAAAAAAAAAAATTCTAATATTAGGAAAATATTGCATTTCTTTTAAGATACGCTAGATCGACGCTCACAAAGTCGCTATTAGTCACCCACGCAATTCTGTCCATTCGCTGCTCAGCTACCCGCTTTTTTTTTTCGATCATTTTATAACCAGACTCTTCAAAAAACGTCAACTAACTCACTACTTTATGTAATTATTACATAGAAAATCACCTTTTGTAGATCAGTTGTTAGAAAAATTGTTGTTGTAGGATTTTGGCAATGGCCTCAATGTTACACTATTACGGCATCATCTCAGACAAATTTCAAAACGTCTCCATATCTACGATAAAAGATAAATAAATATAATTATACAATGTTCTTATAATTAATAATATATTGGATATCAGGTTGAGTCATAAAAAGTCCTTATATATACAAAGTGCTTTTATAATCATATATATCAAATTGGTGCAAAAATAATGACCTAATAATGTCGTTTTTTACGTATTTT
>OZ010615.1:63606545-63631545 GCA_963932145.1 Acanthosepion lycidas
CACATGAGATTTAACAATTTTAACTGTCCAGGGAGACGCAGTTTATTTCTTACTATCTATCTATCTATAGTTACTTTTCTCGCACTTCTCCTCCGTGGAACTGCCTTCCGAATTCTTGCTTCCCAACCAACTAAAATTTAAATGCATCACCAGTCGCCATCTTCTGTCTTTCTGAAGTCGATTCTTTTCATATCTTTTCGAGGTACCAAGGAAAAGACAGAGGGAAGCCACGTTAAGGGGTTGAGTATTAAAGTGGATAGGGTCAGGTCACGATTCATATTACAGACACTTCTTTAAATTTGATCAAGAATCGCGACATAGTGTAGCATAAATTTATGTAAATAATCTTTAAAATTTTTTCCAAAAATGCACGTTTCGCAAGTGTGCTATATCTCTTATACTTATGTATGTATGTATGTATGTATGTATGTATGTATGTATGTATGCATCTATCTATCTATCTATCTATCTATCTATCTATCTATCTATCTCAGTCTGTTCATATCTATCTATCTATCTATCTATTTCAGTCTGTTCATATCTATCTATCTATCTATCTATCTATCTATCTATCTCAGTCTGTTCATATCTATCTATCTATCTATCTATCTATCTATCTATCTATCTATTTCAGTCTGTTCATATCTATCTATCTATCTATCTATCTATCTATCTATCCCGGTTCATTGAAGAACTTAGCCGATAAGTTAAGGCTGAATAGCACATTTAAGCTAAATTTCCTGTTTACCAATTTCGTATCCAAAGGTAAACAAAGTAATTTCTAAAGATGTAATGGATTTTTTATTTATTAATCTGACAGATTATATCACTTGAAACAAAATTTTTAGTGGATACCCATATTTGAGTAGACGCTCCGTTTATTTATTAAACAGTATATTTATTTTTATATACCGGCCTAAATATTCGAGAAATCTTGTTAAAAAATGTTCCCTCTCCGGCATTAACGTCAGTATACAGCCTTTTCTGATCGTCAAAGGTTCTTCGTGGCTGAGCTTGTACAAGCACATTGGATTTAACGACGGTTCTCTCTGTACAAGGGGATACAGTTTCTCTCTTTCTTTCTTTCTTTCATTCTTTCTTTTTTCATTCTTCATTTATAAATCTCAATCTGTTTCTTTCTTTCTTTCTATCCATTTGAGTCTTTTAATCTATCTATCTATCTATCTATCTATCTATCTATCTATCTATCTATCTATCTATCTATCTATCATTTCTATAATAAGAACGATTGAAAGAAGTAATGTTTAACGTCTCCTGCCAACAACTCACAAATAATGGACTATTCCGTTTTGTTCACGTGGAAAGATTGGAAAAGACGCTACTTGGTTTCAGTGAAAGAAAGAAAGAAAGAAAGAAATAAAGAAAGAAAGAAGCAAAGATAGTAGGGTTTAACGTGACCTCGTAGTTCCTCTTAAATAATGGACTCCTCCATTCTGATCACGTGGAAAGAGGAGGAAAATGCTACTTGTTTTCAGTGAGAGAAAGAAAGAAAGAAAGAAAGAATGAAAGAAAGAAAGAAAGAAAGAAAGAAAGAAAGAAAGAAAAAGCTATAGATGTGTTTAACGTCTCCAACCAACAACATAAATAATGGACGAGTGCGTTTTGATCACGTGGAAAAATTGGAAAAGACGCTACTTGGTTTCAGTGAAAGAAAGAAAGAAAGAAAGAAAGAAAGAAAGAAAGAAGAGGAAATCATACTTAAAAATTGTTTCATTGAAATGGGAAAAGCTGTCGGTTTCAAATCTGTTCATTAAATGAAGAATTAAGATTCATCAGATAATTCAAATAAGGAAAATATTAAAATTTAAAGGGTCTTTCTAGTTATTAGTTGTATTAATAAGAGAATGAGGAAGAAGAATAACAGTAGACGTAATAGTTGTATCCATTGATTTCTGAAAGTTGATACTTTCAAATGTTTTCATTTGTACCCCCTTACTTCTTAAAGCATTTTCCAATAAAAAGAGACAATCTTGGCCACAGGGGAATTACACACTCCTACTTAATGAAAAGGGGAAAGCAACCAACGTTCCCACCATAAAACGTTTTGACTGATTGAAGTTTTTGCTCCCTCAAAGAAAAAATAGTTCAATATAAACAACTTAAAGGGCCTCTTTGAAAGACCAAGGGTGGGCGATATATCATTTCTCAAAAGAAGGGCTTTATAAATATTTAACGATGCGATAGGGAAATTTCTACGGATATTTTATTGTCGTAGAACTCGCCATCAGCTTATTCAATCATTAACTGAAGAATTAAGATTCATCTGAAATTTGAAATAGGAAAACCGTGAAATTATTACGGGTCTTTCTAGTTTTGTTAAGGTTGTTATGCTCAAATATTTAACAATGCGATAGGGGAATTTCTACGGATATTTTATTGCCATAGAACTCGCCATCAGCTTATTCAATCATTAACTGAAGAATTAAGATTCATAAGAAATTCAAAATAGAAAAACCCTGAAATTATTAAGGGTCTTTCTAGTTTTGTTATCGTTGTTAAGCTCAAATATTTAACGATGCGATAGGGGAATTTCTATGGATATTTTATTGTCGTAGAACTCGCCATCAGCTTATTCAATCATTAACTGAAGAATTAAGATTCATCAGAAATTTGAAATAGAAAAACCGTGAAATTATTAAGGGTCTTTCTAGTTTTGTTAAGGTTTTTAAGCTCAAATATTTAACGATGCGATAGGGGAATTTCTACGGATATTTTATTGTCGTAGAACTCGCCATCAGCTTATTCAATCATTAATTGAAGAATTAAGATTCATCGGAAATTTTAAATAAAAAACCGTGAAATTATTACGGGTCTTTCTATTTTTGTTAAGGTTGTTATGCTCAAATATTTAACGATGCGATAGGGGAATTTCTACGGATATTTTATTGTCGTAGAACTCGCCATCAGCTTATTCAATCATTAACTGAAGAATTAAGATTCATCAGAAATTTGAAATAGAAAAACCGTGAAATTATTAAGGGTCTTTCTAGTTTTGTTAAGGTTTTTAAGCTCAAATATTTAACGATGCGATAGGGGAATTTCTACGGATATTTTATTGTCGTAGAACTCGCCATCAGCTTATTCAATCATTAATTGAAGAATTAAGATTCATCGGAAATTTTAAATAAAAAACCGTGAAATTATTACGGGTCTTTCTAGTTTTGTTAAGGTTGTTATGCTCAAATATTTAACGATGCGATAGGGGAATTTCTACGGATATTTTATTGTAGTAGAACTCGCCATCAGCTTATTCAATCATTAACTGAAGAATTAAGATTCATCAGAAATTTTAAATAGGAAAACCGTGAAATTATTACGGGTTTTTCTAGTTTTGTTAAGGTTGTTAAGCTCAAATATTTAACGATGCGATGGGGGAATTTCTACGGATATTTTATTGCCGTAGAACTCGCCATCAGCTTATTCAATCATTAACTGAAGAATCAAGATTCATCAGAAAATTTCAAAAATGAAATCCGTAAAATTTTCATGGTTATTTGTAGTTTGATCGATACGTTCCAACAAGACCTTGCTTCTCTGAAAGAAACAAAATGGCAGTCGTTACTGACTGCAATAGTGTTGGTGCAACAGGCTAATGACCTAGCCAGTGAAACGTGGCGCCAAATTCCAATAAATCCGATTTTCTTTGATAGAAACGAACCCTTTGGAGGAGGGTGTGGCTTTAATTATTTCTTTCTCTATTGTGAAAATCCTTTCAAGCACATCATCTGTAGTCTCAAGTTCCAGGTTTTATTTTATTTAATTCAAGGAGTTCACGACTTTAATTAAGTGCATAATTACACGGTTTTAATTAAATTTAATTATCGCCCGACATGTTTGCTGATGTTTTGTGGGGTCTGCGCACTCCGCAAGCTAGAAACAACTAAAATAAAAGGATCGCCCAACGCTTCTACACATCGAAGAACTTCGAAAAGCAAATAAGAGCACTGTTTTCTATAACTTAAAGATCTTTTTTTTAATTGCAATAATTCTTCAAGTCGAAATAATTTCCGTTTCTATATTATCTGGGAATTTTCAAAATTTTGAAGTTAGTGCTTTTTTTCTCTTAGATTGGTTGTCGAAATAGCCTAGTTTAATATTATGGAAATTCAGGACATAAATTCCTTCTTTTTTCTGTAATATATATGAATTGCCATGGCCTTTTTAAAGTTTTCGCCCAAAGCAAGACAATAAAACCACAAGGATGAAGAAAAAAAGACAATGCAGTTCAGTATTCAAGCTGACACATAACGATTGATATTGCATTTCAATTTTTGAAGATCAAAGCCACTAAGATGCATGGGATTACTGAATCTTAGAGAATATGAGAAAAATTAATATTAAGGAGAGAGGACAATAAAAGAACAGGAATTAAGAAGACAAAAGATAACGATTGAAATTCCATTTTAATTTTTGAAGATCAATGGCAATAAATCCACTAAGATGCAAGTGGTTACTGAATGTTAGAAAATATGAGAAAAATTATTATTAAAAAGAGAGGACAATAAAAGAACAAGAATTAAGAAGACAGAAGATAACGATTGACATTGTATTTCAATTTTTGAAGATCAAAGGCAATAAAG
This sequence comes from Acanthosepion lycidas, assembly GCA_963932145.1. NCBI lineage: Eukaryota > Metazoa > Mollusca > Cephalopoda > Sepiida > Sepiidae > Acanthosepion > Acanthosepion lycidas. The sequence continues at coordinate 63,611,147 of OZ010615.1, forward strand.
CCACTAAGATGCAAGGGGTTACTGAATGTTAGAGAATATGAGAAAAATTAATATTAAGGAGAGAAGACAATAAAAGAACAAGAATTAAGAAGACAAAAGATAACGATTGAAATTCTATTTCAACTGTTGAAGTTCAAAGGCAATAAAGCCACTAAGATGCAAGATGGTTACTGAATGTTAGAATATGAGAAAAATTACTATTAAGGAGAGAGGACAATAAAAGAACAGGATTTTAGGGGACAAAATCATAACGATTGACATTGCATTTAAATGTTTAAGAAGTTTGAGAGGGAAGCAAGAAGCTGGTAGAGAGTTCCATAAGCGAGAATTGAAAGAGAAGAATATATTTACATAGAACTTGCGGTTACAGCTAACAATTTCAACAACGAAAATTATAAAACCACTTCCTAATTTGGCACTGCGCTTAAATTTCTAAAGTTTCGTTACAAAAACTGGAAACCTTAAAAGAACTGTTACCGTGAAAGTGTTATTGTAGATAAGTTTGTTTACTTAGGATTTACAATCGCATCTACTTTATATGAAGAATTTACAAGCAGAATAGAAAAGGCCGCAGTTTCTTTCAAGAAACATTTGAAAAGTTGTAAAATCCAAGACTAATTTAGCAAACACGTGTTCTCTCAACATTCTTTACGGGATTGAGACATGGACCATGTATGCTGTTCCAGACAAATTAAATAGTTTTCAGCTCAGAAATATTTTAAAAATTAAATAGTAAGATAGGTCCCGGATACAGAAGTGCTCAAAAAAGCTGATATTCAAGCATTAAACCCCATCCTGAGGTCTAGGCGTGTCAGGTGGCTTTGTCACGATGGACGCATAGATAAATCTAGAATTCCTAAACAAATACTCTATGGGGAAGTGCTTCTCCGTGTAGGAAGCCCAGAGGCGACATCTTGTTGCGTTGAGCCGAGACAACAACAACAACATTGTCCCAATTTGTTATCAGGTTCGTGTTACTGCACTTTAGAACGAAAGCCAAGAGTCGGTGAAATTCGAAGTTGATTTGTCCTATGGGAAGGAAACAAACATTTGGAAAACCATCTCTCTCTGATCACGTTCTCTCTCGAGCCAGGAGGTCGATCAAGAGCCCCATGCGCACGGTATCATTTCAGGAAAAACATTGGCAAACATCATTAGTGATGTGATTTTTTTTAGCCGTGGATCATTAGAGCTTTCAACATCAGACCCCACTTCTCTTCAGAGTGACCCAATCGATATTGAACAGATATTAAATGACAAAAAAGATTCCCGGATAAAAAAGTGATCAAAAAAGGCAGATATTCATTCACTAAAGCCCATCCTCAGATCTCCGCGTCTCAGGTGACTTGGGCACGTTACACGCTTGGATAATTCTAGAATTCCCAAACAGATACTGTATGGGGAACGCATAACGTTGGACGACGCAAATTGCGCTTCAAGGACCAGTGATGAATTTACTATCAATGTTGCAGCCTGGGATACGGTTGCCAGTGATCGAATCGGGCTGTTGTTTTCGCGGGAGCAAAGAGTTATGAAGAGAATAGAATCCAGCGCGCTGTAGTTGCTAGACTAAGACGCAAATGCCCCACGCTTGATGACTCCACAGTATTTTGCTACTGTGGTCGTTGTCAAAAATCATGCCGATCGCGCACTGGTAGGTCTTGCCACGAGTGTCAATGTGTTTTTATTTCCCACTGCTGAACATCGCCATCGACGAAAAAAGCCATATATATATATATATATATATATATATATATATATATATATATATATATATATATTAGTATATATGGGTGTGTGTATGAATATGTATTTCCGTCTCACCCTTGTTTCTTACTTCCACACGTACACTCACAGAGAAATTTTGTTTTTTATACCCGGAATTATATTTTCTGCTTTCTTTTTAAATTTTTGGTCTGATGATTTGGGTCGTGATTACGATTCCAAATCAAATAAATTATAACCATGAAATATTAGTGTTTGAGCTTTTTATATTATATTCTTGCTCTGTCTTGTACATAGAGTTCTAACTGGATTTTATGCTATTGGATATATACATACATACATATATATATATATATATATATATATATATATATATATATATGCGTGTATAAATAAATATATATATATATTTATACATGCATATACGCATATATATATATATATATATATATATATATATATATATATATATATATATATATATATATATATATATCCCGGATGTAACAAAATGTTCGATATCTAAAAAACACTATTTGAGTTCCTTTTTTTTTACATATTTTCAGACGTTTAGTCCTCTTGACACCATTTGTCGTAAGAATTGCTGAAAAACCCTATTCAGCTAGAAAGAGAACAGGTTAAAATCATTTTGTGTCAGCCCCACTGTCTTCTCAACTGAGCAATGGTGAGAGGAAAAATCATTCAGGCCTTCAGTAATAGTACCAACATTCATGTTCTGGCTTCGATCTTCAAAATCCAAGAACCATCAAAAGAGCGGTGAATACGTATAAAAAAAAAGCGGGAACAGTAGAAGAAAACTGGATTAGGTGGCCAGAAGAGGAAAAGGAATTCATCATTTGAACACAGAGCTAAAGAAATCAATTAGAAAAGATCCAACTCAATCCAAAAAACGTTTTGCACGTGAGAGAGGAGTTTCAGCTATGACAGTCCAAAGAACAGTGAAAAAAAATTGAAAATGAAATAGTACTTGAGACCTGTGAGGAATGTTTTTATTCCAGGAATGAAAGTTAGAAGGTTAGTGAGGCGAGTATCGCCAAGAATAAGTTGTAAAAGAAAGCTTGAATAATATTAGGTTGGTGCAAAAATAATTTCGTTTTCTAACATATGTTACTATGTGAGAAAACGAAATTATTTTTGCACCAACCTAATATATATATATATATATATATATATATATATATATATATATATATATATATATATATATATATATATATATATATATATATATATATATTGTCATGGGTCCTTACCTATAACTACAGAATGAACTCTTCCTAACACTCTTGAGAGAGTTCGACCATCAAGCCAAGAAGCTCGGCTTCATGGTCGAACTCTCTGCCTCTGAGCAGAGACGAATCTGGACGAGGCTCCGGTGAAGGACAGAGTCTCGTTCGGGGAGGTTGACCAACCCGATCCCGTTTCTATGAGTTCTACGGGCTCGGAAAACCCACGTAAATCTCGGCCTTGTGCCACATCTTTCCCTCGTGGGGGGGAGTAAATATCGAATCGAGTTGAGCCGATAGTAGTTCACTCCAAACCAGACTGACAGTCATACTAACACCTTCCACATCTTGTATTATTATTTCATGTAATATACCTTCGTTATTTCTACTCTTGTGTTTGTGTTGTTCTTCCTTGGTCCTAACCTGGATAATAACAAGTTACTTTACAAAAGGCACATATACGACGACATATCTAGGTACCATATTTCTTTCCCTTTCTTTTCCATCTTACTTCGTTTGGTTCTTCTGTCTATTTGCGTCACGGATCCGCGTATTTCCTCTACTTCTTTCCATCTCTTCCTTTCCTCCCTATCGAAACTGAACAAAAGACACCATACGACATTTACGAATGCGCCATATTGTATCGAAATATGGCCGTCGATAAGTCTTTACACTACAACTTGTTTGATGAAGTCGCGCGCATCGCCGTTGACGTTTACTGTTTTTGGATAAATCTTTAATAGATTTACAGGAAGCCTGCGGTGGAAAAAATATAAAATCTCGATGTAAAATGGCAGAAATCATTCAAATTCTAGATACGCATCGCGTAATTATCGTACCAATTTGACGAGTCACAACCCAGACACAAATGTTGTTTGCTTTCAGGCATCTGGTTCATTAGACGTTGTTTCGTAGCATTTGGAAGGAAAGAGAGAAAGAGTAAATTGTATAAAACTCATTTTTTTAATATTTCGCAACGTATTCAGTTTCTAGGATTTCTATAATATTGAATTCAACAAAGTGTACTGAGCGGTTATGTAATACAGTCCTCCTATATGGCAGTGAATGCTGGACAATCTCCTTACAGATGAAGACGAGACTTGAAGCAAAAGAAACAAAGAAAAGAGTACAGAACTGTTATGTAATATCAGTCCTCATATATGGCAGTGAATGATGGACAATCTCCTCACAGATGAAAAAGAGACTTGAAGTAAGAGAAACAAAGAAAAGTGTACTGAACTGTTATGTAATATCAGTCCTCCTATATGGCAGTGATTGCTGGACAATCTCCTCACAGATGAAGAAGAGATTTTAAGCAAGAGAAACAAAGAAAAGATTACTGAACTGTTATGTAATATCAGTCCTCCTATATGGCAGTAAATGCTGGACAATCTCCTCACAGATGAAGAAGAGACTTGAAGCAAGAGAAACAAAGAAAAGTGGACTGTGTTAGATTTAGTGTTTGTTTATTTTGGGTTACTTTTCATTATTCAGCATCTACGAACACAAAAATGATCTAATTCACGTTTTGCATCAAAGCAGGACATAAATTTAATTTCACTAATGCCACCCTCAAAAAAGAACGTAATTGTTCAAGGAGACCATACGGAAAATACGTGCTTAAAATGACCAGCTATAAATTGGATAGATCTGTCACCCTGCTTCACTGGCTGACCGCACAAAGTTGAAAAAACACACATACACAATAACAGATACACGTTACCATCCGATGCCCACTTACACATACAAGAATCTTCACAAACCTGCATACACATAGAATTATCTAGGGTTTTAGGACGCGTGACCCAAACATAATTGAAAATATCATTGTTTCTGTCCTTTGGTGTTTTTTTCTTGACGATTCTTTAATGAAAGTGCAACATGTTACATTGATGGACGTTTTTTATTTGTTCTTTTATTTTATGAATTTATCGGATTCTGAACCATGCTTAATCTGTATGTGATCTGTAACTCATATATATATATATATATATATATATATATATATATATATATATATATATATGTTGGACTCTCCCGCCGTTTATCGACTTCTGAAGATCAAGAAACTCAGTTCCTAGGATCCGACAGCCAGACAAACTGCATATACGATTTGATTATAGCGGTGAAGGTTTCGTGCAGGACCATCCACACTTTTTGAAGGGTCGAATACAGAGACCTGGTGCACCGAATGCCACAAGGTCCCCAAACGACCCTCCGCAGGTTTTGAATTCAGAGTTGTCCTTCTCCTAGACAAGTTGCCATCCAAGGCAGTCTGTCCTGCTATTTACCCATAGCTGTAAACGTTTCATAGCTCTCCGAAAGGCACGTAACTGAATGTAATGGATTGGACAGTAATTCGTATTCGGCTCTCCAATTCCTCAATCCGAGCCTCAATATACCGTGTCTCCTTATATATATATATATATATATATATATATATATATATATATATATATATATATATATATATATATGTGTGTGTGTGTGTATGTACATATTTATAATTATATAAAGCTCTATAGATATTTCGTCCTGGGTAAGACGATAAACTACATCCGCATCCAGGGTAAGACGATAAACTACTTCCAACAGCAAGGCTTCTGATCAGGAGGTTTTAAGGAGCATGGAACCACCTCTTAATTGCTGGTGTTCCCAGGTCTGATCCGGGATGGTAGCACCTGTTAGGGTCCTAGCTATGGGCAAATAGTTGAGCCCAGGGCCTGAATCAAAACACTATGAAAATGTAAAGATAGATTTTAATAGCAGAAATACTTTTTTTAAAATTACTCTCTAAATATTACCAGAAATAAAAATCTTGTCAGGATTAAATAACCCATTGGTGTTAATAGGCCACAAAGCAAACCAAACCAAACTATATATTTTAAAAAAATGACCAGCTATACATTTCTGAAAAAAATTACCAGCTACACATTTTTGAAAAAAAAAACAAGGAAAATTTTGTCGGTAGTAAATAATCCATTGTGGTTGATATGCCGTAAAACAAAACAAACCAAACCAATCTATAGATATTTATTTGCATCTGCCACCAATTCTTATTAGAAAGAAAAATGTGCACTGATTTTCTTTGATAAGATTGGGCGAATACTCAGGCCTTTATCCCATACACACACACACACACACACACACATATATATATATATATATATATATATATATATATATATATATATATATATATATATGTATATAAAATTAATATGGTCTATATATATATATATATATATATATATATGCATATATATATATATATATATATATATATATATATGTATGATAATTGATATGGTATATATATATATATATATACATATATATATATATATATATATATATATATATATATGATAATTGATATGGTATATATATATATATATATATATATATATATATATATATATGATAATTGATATGGTATATATATATATATATATATATATATATATATATATGCATATATATATATATATATATATATATATATATATATACATATATATATATATATATATATATATATATGATAATTGATATGGTATATATATATATATATATATATATATGATACTTGATATGATATATATATATATATATGTATATATATATATATATATATATATATATATATATATGATAATTGATATGGTATATATATATATATATATATATATATATATATATATATATATATATATATATCATTTATTCGAATTGTAATATTTTTCAATGAAAAGTAATCGCACGGAAAATTATACTAAATGATAATTATTAGAAATGATAATTCTTTATTTCAATAAAAAATAGAAAAATTCAAAGAGGAACTCCGCAGATGATAATTATTCGAAATACAATTATCGTTCATAAAACGATTTAGTAAGAAAAAATCCTCAGAAGTTAAATGATACTACACGCAAATAGTCAACTACTGAAGAATACTCCTTAAATGATGCCAGTAATTTTTTAAAGTTTTCCATTTTCGTCGAGCTATTTGATGGCGCTCTTGACATTTTGACAACATACTCTAAATTTCTTGAAAATTCTGTTCTCTTTTAAGGGCGTCTAATAATGTCTATATAGTGGGCTGATCGGATATTTGCTGCAAAAAGTCCTATGTCATACTTCAAGTGCGTTATTAGTTCTAGCTAAATCGCTATTAACACTCAAAGGAAGACCACATATGTATTTCAAACATACGTATTTTGATTAGTGTAATTGGCATTTCGATTTATTTTCATTCAAACAATTTACAAATCTTTTTTATCGAATAATTGTTTTTGAGCTATTATTTTCTCAATATGTTGGTCACACCACAAATTCGCTTTCACGACGCTTAACTCTACATTTGAATGATAACATTTTTAGGCATTTAAAACAACATGCCTGGCTGCGTACACAATTCCGGAAAATCCTCGTTGAAAATACGACTATACTTAAACATAAAAACAATAAACTACAACTAAAAATTCTTGAAGCAATATACATAAAACAGTTGAAACCTAACCTGAACAAAATAAACTATGAAATCTCCACAAATATTCTTAAATGCCTATAATTGATAACAGAGGCCATTGGTTTCTACCAACGGTTTCCCATACTTCATACTTCTCGTTTTCACCCTCGTGTGGTCATGTGTGACGTCACGAGCTGTGACGCTATTTTCGCTTCCGCGTCTCGTATACACGATTTTGTCGTTGCTTGGAAATCTTTCATGCAACAAAAACAGAATATCATTATTGTTTTGTCCTTGTACTGTTTAATATATTGAATATTAATTGTCATCTTTGATAATGGCTTATGTAAGCCGAAAGCTTAGATAGGATTAAAAAATATGAATCAATATTGTTTTCCTTTCATCTTTCAATGATAATGTTATTAAGCTTATCATACAATATAAAAGGAATTTACTTAAAATAAATAGACATAAAATTGTCTATATTATTTAAGAAACATACATCAATACATATATATATATATATATATATATATATATATAGGTAAAATAAAAAAAAATGTACAAAAACTTTTTTTATAGACTAAAATAAGAATTGCGAAAAACCACCTAATATTTATATCAATTATTTTTAATTTTTGTCATATATATATATATATATATATATATATAATTATTTATTTAAAAATATGATTCCAACACGCAACACACACACACACACACACACATATATATATATATATATATATATATATATATATATATATATATATATATATATATATTTCAGACTTTACGTCCAAAGGTAGAAACAAAAATGAATGAAAAATGATGACCCGAAGTTCTTTTAAAATGGCTGTGGTGAAATGATTTATTACATGTAAACTTAAAGTGGTTTGTTTTTCTTTAAATTATATATATATATATATATATATATATATATATATATATATATATATATATATATATATATATATATATATATATATATATATATATGATGAAATGTAGTTTAAAATTATCATATTTATGCGTAAAGTGATCAATACCCGGAACAGAGCGTATGTCGTAGTTAAGTAACGTCGACTCTAGTCACTGCCTAAAATGGGTGACCAACTGCTGTAAGGTTGGGTGTGCGGTGGTGTCATGGATAATGGCTCGTAATTATCAATCGAAGTTGAGTTCTAATTCTATTGGAGTTTGGTTTTATTTCTTTACGCGCAAATACTCTTGGGCAAGCTATGAATCCTGCTTTTCGCCCCAGGTATGGATTTATTAGTAAGATTGATATTAAATCATTATCATCTCCTCCCACCGCCATTTTTTCTGGCTTTAAATAACTTTCAAATAGTTCATAAGCGGGAGAATAAATCAATACATAGAGGGGGGGTATTAATATAGAGTTCACTTTGAGATCAACATCAGTGGCGACAGTCTGTTACATGCTTCAACTCAATCTTTTGTCTGCATAGTCAATAACGCTCGTTATTACGTAAGTGATACCACAAAACAGGCTATTTTTCTCCTTCGACTTGAGGCAAGATTGACTGACATTACCGGTCAGACAATTAAGACTTGTGTGCTCCTCAACATTAATTTGAATTCGCAGAATACGATTTTCCAGATTCTTCCATTGTCTTGTATTTTGAAGAAGCAGACCATCTGTTTTCCAAAAGTTCGCCAAAGAAAGAACTCCAGAAATAATGAGGTCGTTACAGACCCTCTTGTATTGTCTCTTCGCAAAATGTTTCGATCGATAATCGATAATCGATATTGATTATGAATTATTCATTAGTATCTTAACATCTGAAGGGGTTACATTATGAAACGCTTCCTCAAAGAGAAGAAAAATTCTTGAGAATTCAAAACTTTACTTTTAGAGGGACAGATAAATAGATATGAAGAGACTGAGATAGATAGATAGATAGATAGATAGATAGATAGATAGATAAAGAGAAATTTAAATATATATATATATATATATATATATATATATATATATATATATATATATAATGGGGATTTGAATAATTGTGATTAATTGATCGAGTTTAGAATTAATTATGATATATATATATATATATATATATATATATATATATCAACCTTTCATATCTCTCTCTAAATATATATATATTTATAGAGAGAGAGAGAGAGAGTGAGAGAGATATGAAGAGGTTGATATATATATATATATATATATATATATATATATATATATATATATATATAGATAGATAGATAGATGTGACAGACCGAGATAGCTATACACAGTACAGCCACGGGCAGTTTCATGTTTTATATAAACATTAATACATGTGGTACCCATCTTTCTTAAGTGTATATATATATATATATATATATATATATATATATATATATATATATATAAGCAATTATTGGATCTTTTAATCAGACATTGTTTCATCTTATTTTAAACCTTATATTTATCGGGTGCACGTGTCTGAGTAGACATATTTGTCTTTTAAAATTGAAATTGCCGTCTTTTTAAACAGATAATTAATTAGAAGCAAATCATTTATAAACAATTAAATTTAATAATTTAAAATACTCGGGATTGATGAAATTCAATTCGGTTGCCGTTGATATGAAAATTAGTTGCGATTTAAAATTAATATTGATTTTGAATTTATTTTTCTGTATAAAACTCGCACTCCCTGAATATTATTATTGATTTACTAATTATTAAATTATTGATTCAAAATAAAAAAGAATAATAAAGAGATTTTTCCTCACCAGGTGCCCTGCAATATAGCAGAATGTCCCAAGGATTTAATTTTCAGAGCGAACGGATATGTTCAGAAAATATTAAACTTTCAACCCGCAGGAAAAGTTATTTGCACTTGGAGACCAGGTTTGCCTTGCCGGTGCGAACTTTGACTTTTCTTTATTCCAGACACGGATAATTCAAGTGTCATAATCCCCGCCTCCTTCTTTCTTTCTTTCTTTCTTTCTTTCTTTCTTTCTTTTTTTCTTTCTTTCTTTCTATCTTTCTTTCTTTCTTGTTGGATAACTTGCCTTCTTTCTTTCTTTCTTTATTTCTTTCTTTCTTGCTGGATAACTTTGCACTCTTTCTTTCTTTCTTACTGAATACCTTTGCCCTCTTTCTTTCTTTCTTGCTGGATACCTGTGCCCTCTTTCTTTCTTTCTTTCTTTCTTTCTTGTTGGATACCTTTGCCCTCTTTTTTTCTTTCTTTCTTTCTTTCTTTCTTTCTTTCTTTCTTGTTGGATACCTTTGCCCTCTTTCTTTCTTTCTTTCTTACTGAATACCTTTGCCCTCTTTCTTTCTTTCCTGCTGGATACCTTTGCCCTCTTTCTTTCTTTCTTTCTTTCTTTCTTTGTTCCTTAAAATGTCCTTACTCTCTTTCTTCCTTTTTTTCTTTCTTCCTTAAAATTTTCTTTCAAAGCAAATCTTTCTTCCTTTCTTTCTGTCTTTCTTTCTCTCTTATTTTTCTTTCTTTGACTATTTTTCTTTCATTTTTTTCTATTATTTCCTAATTTATATCTTTTCAGTTCAGCATGTTGCCTTCTTTCTTTCTTTCTTTCTCTCTGTCTTTCTTTCTTTCTTTCTTGCTTTCTTTCTTTGCATCCTTTCTTTTTTATTCTCCGCGGCATCATTTTTCTTTCTTTCTTTCTTTCTTTCTTTCTTTCTTTCTTTCTCTCTGTCTTTCTTTCTTTCTTTCTTTCTTTGCATCCTTTTCTACATACATAAAGTCCTCGAGTTACGTCGGACCTAAAGTAAAGTGTTTCGTAGTTATGGCGGCATCTCCCATAGCATCGTTTTTTTTGCTTTTTTGTTTTTTTGTTTCTTTCTTTCTTTCTTTCTTTCTTTCTTTCTTTCTTTCTTTCTTTCTTTCTTTCGGTTCAGTTCGTCTTGTTGGCTTCTTTCTTTCTTTCTTTCTTTCTTTCTTTCTTTGCATCCTTTCTTTTTTATTCTCCGCGGCATCATTTTTCTTTCTTTCTTTCTTTCTTTCTTTCTTTCTCTCTGTCTTTCTTTCTTTCTTTCTTTCTTTGCATCCTTTTCTACATACATAAAGTCCTCGAGTTACGTCGGACCTAAAGTAAAGTGTTTCGTAGTTATGGCGGCATCTCCCATAGCATCGTTTTTTTGCTTTTTTGTTTTTTTGTTTCTTTCTTTCTTTCTTTCTTTCTTTCTTTCTTTCTTTCTTTCTTTCGGTTCAGTTCGTCTTGTTGGCTTCTTTCTTTCTTTCTTTCTTTCTTTCTTTCTTTCTTTGCATCCTTTCTTTTTTATTCTCCGCGGCATCATTTTTCTTTCTTTCTTTCTTTCTTTCTTTCTCTCTGTCTTTCTTTCTTTCTTTCTTTCTTTGCATCCTTTTCTACATACATAAAGTCCTCGAGTTACGTCGGACCTAAAGTAAAGTGTTTCGTAGTTATGGCGGCATCTCCCATAGCATCGTTTTTTTTGCTTTTTTGTTTTTTTGTTTCTTTCTTTCTTTCTTTCTTTCTTTCGGTTCAGTTCGTCTTGTTGGCTTCTTTCTTTCTTTCTTTCTTTCTTTTTTTCCCTGTATTTTTTTTATTCTTTGCTTTCTTTTTTCCTATCTTTTCTTTTACTTTTCTTGTTCAATTCTTTCTATTCCCTCCGCTGGCCATCGTCCTTCTCTTTTTTACTGGTCGGCCTTCTTTCTTTCTTTGTATCCGTTTTCACATACAGTATGTCCTCGGTTTACGTCGGACCCGACTTGCAGCGTTTCTTTGTTATTGCATCATATTGCATAATATAATACGTATTCACGCGGCGCTATATGAGGAAGACGACGTTGTTTCTTTACAGGCTGTACGCCATATTGGATTCGCTATCTCTCGTTTGTGTCGGTTTGGGGGGAATTTTTCGCCATTTATTTTGGCCCTCAATCGTAAGGCAGACTCCTGGGTGCTTATGAAGGTGAGTTTTGACCTATGAAGTAGATCAGGTTACGGCGCATCGTAGGAATGGATCTCCGACGTAAGTCGAGGATACTTATGTATTGCCTACTTTCTTTTGTCATCTTGTCATCGTCCTTTTTTCTTTCTATCTTTCTTTCTTTCTTTCTTTCTATCTTTCTTTCTTTCTTTCTTTCTTTCTATCTTTCTTTCTTTCTTTCTTTCTTTCTTTCTATCTTTCTTTCTTTCTTTCTTTCTATCTTTCTTTCTTTCTTTCTATCTTTCTTTCTTTCTTTCTATCTTTCTATCTTTCTTTCTTTCTTTCTTTCTATCTTTTTTTCTTTCTTTCTATCTTTCTTTCTTTCTTTCTTTCTTTTTTTCTTTCTTTCTATCTTTCTTTCTTTCTTTCTTTCTATCTTTCTTTCTTTCTTTCTTTCTTTCTATCTTTTTTTCTTTCTTTCTTTCTTTCTTTCTTTCTATCTTTCTTTCTTTCTTTCTTTCTTTCTATCTTTTTTTCTTTCTTTCTTTCTTTCTATCTTTCTTTCTTTCTTTCTTTCTATCTTTCTTTCTTTCTTTCTTTCTTTCTTTCTATCTTTCTTTCTTTCTTTCTTTCTTTCTTTCTATCTTTCTTTGTTTCTTTGTTTCTTTCTTTCTTTCTTTCTTTCTTCCTTGCCTCTTTTCGTTATATTCTTCATTCCTTTTTCTTTTTCCTTTCCTTATCTTCATTTTGCCTTTTCTTTTTTTAATTCATTTTTGTATTCCACCATTTTTTTCTCTTTCCTTCTCTCTTTCATGTTTTCTTCATTACGTGATACGCTTCTATATTTCAATCAATTTCTCTCTCTCTCTCTCTCTTTCTCTCTATCTATCTATCTATCTATATCTGTCTGTTCATATCTATCTATCTCAGTCTGTTCATATCTATCTATCTATCTCAGTCTGTTCATATCTATCTATCTATCTGTCTGTCTATCTATCTATCTATCTATCTATTTATCTATCTCAGTCTGTTCATATGTATCTATCTATCTATCTATCTATCTCAGTCTGTTCATATGTATCTATCTATCTATCTATCTATCTATCTATCTATTCCAGTCTGTTCATATCTATCTATCTATCTATCTATCTATCTATCTATCTATCTATCTATTCCAGTCTGTTCATATCTATCTATCTATCTATCTATCTATCTATCTATCTATCTATCTATCTATCTTTCTATCTATCTCAGTCTGTTCATATCTATCTCAGTCTGTTCATATCTATATATCTCAGTCTGTTCATATCTATCTATCTATCTATCTCTGTCTGTTCATATCTATCTATCTCAGTCTGTTCATATATATATATATATATATATATATATATATATATATATATATATATATATATATATATATATATATATCAGTCTGCTCATATCTATCTATCTATCTATCTATATCAGTCTGTTTATATCTATCTATCTATCTCAGCCTGTTCATATCTATCTATCTATCTATCTATCTCAGCCTGTTCATATCTAGATAGATAGATTGATAGATAGCTAGCTTTGAATCAATTTCCTTCGTCTATCTCTCTTTCTCTCTCTCTCTTTGTATCTTTTCCTTTATTCTTTCCCTTATTTTCTTTTTTCCTTCTTTCATTTTTTAATAAATTTCCTTCACCTCTCTCTCTCTCTCTCTCTCTCTCTCTATATATATATATATATATATATATATATATATACTTTCTCTCATTCCCTTTGTTTATCATATTCATTTGTCTTGTTCCTTCTTTCAATCAATTTCCTTCGTCTCTCTATCTCTCCCTCTCTCTTTGTATCTCCCTCTCTCTCTCCCTCTGTATCTCTCTCCCTCTCTCTTCCTCTCTCTTTATATCTCTATCTCCCTCTCCCTCTCTATCTCTCTATCTCTCTCTTTCTATCTCTCCTTCCCTCTCTCCCTGTCTCTCTTTCTATCGCTCTTTATCTCTCTATCCCTCTCTCTCCCCCTCTCTCTTCCTCTCTCCCCTCTCCCTCCCTCTCCCCTCTCACTCCATCTTTGTCTCCCTCTCTCTTTCTACTTCTCACTCCCTCTCTTTCTCTATCTATCTCTCCCTCTCACTCTCTCACTCTCTTTTCTCCTCTATTTTGTCCTCCGCCATCTACATTTTTTCGTTTCCTCTTTTCTAACTTTCATTCAATGCCTCAGCAAAAATATCTCGTTCAAGTATGAATTTCCCTTTGCAAGTTTTACTCTGTCTGTCTGTCTCTGTCTCTCTACTTTTCGTCCTTCTTTTCTTGGCCTTCTCTTTCTCTTTCTCTTTCTCTTCTCCCCACCTCTTTTCTCCTTCTCTAAATTTAAATGAACTTTCTACTGACAACGTATTCCGACCTCATTTTTACAGTCGATTTATTCACAGACTGCAAATACGTGGATCGGGAAGAGAGAGTAAAGAGAGACAACTAGAGAACGTGAAGAGGAAACTACCTGCTTGATTGGAGAGTAACCCGCTGAGCATGATGGGAACGATAACAGGTCGACTACCCCGAACAAATATTCATGGCAGTCATAGTACGTGAAATATTTTTCTTCAGTACCCTGCAACAAGTTATTAACTAAAATGTCACTTAGCTAATCCTATCAGAAAACCTCTTCGTTTTTCATATTTCTTTCTTCAAGATCTTCGTCTTTTCTCCAATATTTCTCTTATTTTACTTCGCGCGGATTTTCTTCATTTCGTTTTTCTTAGTGTTATGCCGTCCCATCAAATTAATCCGCGAAAACGACACGCATATTCCAAAAAGAACGATGCTCGAATTTTAGGACAATTCGATATCAGTTTCATTGAACCAGTTTCGTTTTCAGAGAACCAGACTGCGTGACAAACAGACAGAATAATGGACCAATGAAATCGTTCTGTTTTGCAGTTCAAGATTCAACATAACCGAATTCAGCAAGTCAAACATTTGAGTAACGCACTTTCTTCAGAATTTCGTTTTGGCTACCGTCAACTTCAAAGAAACTATTTTCAATCGTCTATCCCGTTTTACCGGCATGTTTGCGATCGAGGACACAACTCAACGTTCAATGAACTCCTCTCTATCCCTTTCTCTTTCTATATATATCTTTCTCTAACTCTCTCTCTCTCTCTTTCTTTCTCACTCTCTTTCTCTCGCTTTATCTCTCTATTTCTCTGTTTTTCTCTCTAACCGGAAAGTTCGCTGTGTCTTAATAGTTAAAAGCACATCAGGCTATATGACGATTTACGTATGGGAAGCAGGTTCGATTCCTGTCGGAGAATGCATTTTTTCTCTGAAATTTCTTGCACATTCAGGTTGGGAAATGTAAGTTTAATTTAAAAAATACAGCATTTACTTTAAATAAATTGTATCTTTAAAAATACCGCATAAAGAGACAATATATATATATATATATATATATTAAAGACATTTTTTTTATGTTTAACGTTTTTTTTTATAGATACAAGTATTTAAGTAAATGTTCTGTTTATAATAAACAGTATTAAATAAAATTTACCGGCCTGAATGTCCGAGAAATTTTCATAGAAAATATTTGTCCTTTGACAGGATTCGAACCTGCATCCCTTACGGAACCACCATTTATCCCGGCGTGCCTAACCGATTCGGCCACAAAGGATCGTTCGGTTGGCAATGTCGAATTTACTGCTTATAAACTTCAATCTTCCATGAACCTCGTACATTCATAATTGCTCATGGCGTATCAGATGTAAACAAATGACGTCATACATTAAGAAATAATTAAATACAGGCACTGGGGTTTGTTCAGGATTTTATTATTGTGTTTTTTATTATACTTTCTAGATTTTCAGTGCAGCTGTAACTCAATTTTAGGGTGTTCTTATTAAATATATTACTAAGCCAAATGATTTTTCTTTTCCTGTTTTTTTTCTTCTGGCCAGTGCAATTGTTTCTATAGTTAATGTTTGAATTTTTGTAACCACTATTTTCTAGGGCAGCGTTATAGAAGCCATTGTGTTGTTGGAATATTTCTTTGTTAGCGGAGTTAATGCTAATTCTATTTTCTATTGATGAGGGTATATGTTTAATTATGGATGGAGCGTGGTTTGACTTCGGGTGTATATATAAGGGGATAGTATTTGGTTTTCTATAAGGTTGGTATGTGTTGCTTGCTAAGTCTAGAGTTACGTCGAGGAAGTCTACCCTTTTCAATTTAGAACAGAATGTTATCTTTAAGTTTAGATTTTTAAATTCACTAAATATAATTTTTCTGATTTTCTCTATTTTAAAACTAGTAGAACTCACCACCACCATGAGCCCGTCATCTCTATACAATCCGATGTCCTTAATATCAATTTCGCGGTGTGCGGTTAAGTTGTACAGTATTAAAAGACCAACAAGGTCAGAAGATTCTGCAGAGTCTAATGATCCCATATTGGATGTCAAACAGGTCATTATTGTTTTTTATCCATTGGTCCCCATTATGAATGAGGACAGATTTTTTTTTTGCGCTGAGGATTATATCTGTTTCTTCCTTTGTCAGGTTAAAATACACAGCAGCAAAGTCCAGGGCAGTCGTAAATAGATCATTGGAAATTGACGGGTAGTAATCCACGATATCGAACTGTATTAGGGTGCAATTCGGTTTATTCTCAATATTGTTTAAACCAATTAATGACATCTTTAGTATTGATCCATAATTTTAATCCAAGCTGTTTTTTTATTTGGCAAGTAATTCTTTCCAGGATCATTTTGCTGGTCTTTCCTATGTCGGGTCGGGTAGGGTTAATTATTCTAGTTGTAGGGTTTTCCAAAAAATCATGTTTATGGTCCTTAAGAGTTATGTAACATTCCTTTTCAGCAGGGATGCCTACTCTATCGCTAATTTTTAATTTATCAGTTTTTTTTACTTGCTCTGTTTATGCTATCAACCATATTAATGTTGTTGTTGCAAGCTTTTTTATAAGTCCTGGTTAAGTTTTTTTTAATTAAGTTGTTATAGTCAGCTGCTGCCAATTTGTAGAAGTTGCCAGTTTTGTCAGACTTAACTAGTATTTTGTCACAATCATTTATGCTTTTAACTATTTGGTCTAGATGTTTTTGGAAGTGGCTTTTCTTTTTTTGAAAGGAGATGTTGTTGATAATATTGAGTAGGTCTTTTTCAAATTCATATAGCTGTTTGTTGAATGGTGCAACTTTTTTACTTTTAATGCCGTAAACTTCGCGTTCTTTATCGGTTGAGTTATTCCCATGAAAGTAGAAGTATGCTTTCCATCTCATTCTTCTAATTAATTCCTCTGTTTTTTGTAAAAGTTTAACAAAATAATTCCGTTTGTTTGTTTGTGGAATGTTTTTCAGAGAAATCCCGAAACTTACTTTTTCCATATTCTCAAAGAAGTTGTTTTAAAAATAAAGGTTCAGATTGCTCCACCTTAATTCGGGAGCCACTTTAAACAATTCTCTCTGGCTGTTACCATGGAAATTTTGATTCCAATTATGAATATACTATTAAAACATGTAAATTTCAGAAATAAGTTATTCAAAAAAAAATTTCCCTTGAAGATGGAACAAAGCTTAGTACTTTAATTCAATTTAATTCAAATAATTATATTGAAGTTTTCTGCTCTTGTTTTGAAACATGAGAACTCTTATGTAGCGTGTTGGAATCATATTTTTAAATAAATAATTATATTTATGCTCTTCTTTTGTATCGAGCACTATTTTTTTTTAAATAATAACAAAAATACTAAAGAACTTTGGATTATTTACCTAACCAGTTCTTTCCTATTTTCTATATATTTTCACACACACACACACACATACACACACACAGATATATATATATATATATATATATATATATATATATATATATATATATATATTATGAAATTTCTTAAAAAATATATATATATATATATATATATATATATATATATATGTCTGTGTGTGTATGTACACTTGCATATATATATAGATATCAATATTTACGGTTTTTCAGGTGGGCTTGGAATCTATTAAATTTTAGGAACTTCGAAAGGATGTGTCGTCTCTCCTTGAATTCGGTACGTCACTAATTATACTAATCTTTGTTCAAAAAGAGTCGAAAATACGTGATACATGACTGACCAATGAAAATCAAACAACACAAAAGTCAAAATACCAGAACTTATTTCTTGTTTTCTCCAATATTAGCTACGAAAAATAAAAGTTGTTTTGCGCTAAGTCATATAATTTGATGCAAATACATATTAAAATTTAGAATTTGAAATCAGAAGGCTAAAAATATTCAACGCGACGTGTATAAAGGCAACCATGTTTGTTTTCGAATATTCATTGCCAACCTCTGATATCGAAGACTGAAGAATTACAGAACAGCTGCTGGTGATATTGGCCATTTAGTCAGATTCAATAGAGTGTCTGACTCGTCAGTGTTAATCTTAAACATTGTTTCATTGAACAGATTACGTACTGAGCTGTATTCTATATCCATAGACTATGGCGAACATGGTCAACAAACTGTAGTGGATTGGTAAATAGGATTGTATCTATTTTCATATGTAAAAGAGATATAAAGTGTATAGTAAACTATGAGAGGTTAGGAGTTCCTTGCGGGCCTGTGTACACGTTGTGAGATAAACACGCGTGTCTCCTGAAATGCCCACAACAGACATGGCGGACTCGGAGTATGAATCCACCTTAAAAAATGTAATCAAACAACAAGAATCGATATATATATATATCAGGTCATCCCATAAGTTGTGTATTAATTTTAACTTTTTGTTAAAATGAACGAAATTTAAAGAGTATTTTATAATGTCTAATGGAGCTGAACATTATTTTTATGTTTAGATGAATTTAAACTGATCAAATTTAATCATTTGAGGCACATAATGCTTTATGAGTTCAAGAAAGGAAACTCAGCAGCCGAAGCGGCAAGAAACATTCAATCAGTTTATGGAGAGGAATGTGTGAATGAAAGAACTTGCAGAAGATGGTTTGCAAAATTCAGAGGTGGAGATTTCACCCTTAAAGATGAAGATCGAACCAGACGTCCAGTTGAGTTTGATGAAAAGCTTCTTGAAGCAGCACTTGAAGAAAATCCTGCTTTATCAGTTGAGGAATTGGCAGTGGTTCTCAGTTCAAACAATACAACTGTTCATCATCTTCAGCAGCTTGGAAAAGTTCCTAAACTTGGAAAATGGGTGCCTCATGAATTGTCTGAAAACAACCTCAAACCCCGAGTTGACATATGCTCTTCTCTTCATTCTCACCAACTTGTTTCACCTTTTTTTGATAGACTTGTGAATGTCGACGAGAAATAGATCTTTTATCGAAATGTTAAGCGTCGTAGACAGTGACTTGGTAAAGGGGAAGGACCCCAGCCACAGCCGAGAAGGGAACTTCATGGGATCGCCAACGAATAATCCACTTTGAATTCTTACCACCTAATGCAGCAATTAATGCTCAAATATACTGTCAGCAATTAGAGCGTTTGAACCAAGTTTTGAGGAAAAAAAAGACCTGCTCTAGTGAATCGAAAAGGGGTGATGTTTCATTAGGACAATGCGTGACCCTACACTGCAAGAATCACGTCACAAAAGATCGAAGACCTTGGTTGGGAGAAAATTCCTCATCCACCTTATTCTACCGATCTTGCTCCTTCAGACTATCATTTGTTTCATAGCTTACAGAATCATTTGGAAGAAACAGCTTTTCTAACACAGGAAGAAGTTAAAACTGACATTTTATGTAAATTTTTTTCGTAACGTCTGATAAGTTTAATAACATTATCGTTGAACTTATCAGATGTTACGAAAAAAATTTACATAAAATAAATAGACAACACTTGTCTATATTATTTAATGAAACGTGCATGAATGAAAAGATACTGCCTAAATACACACAATATACATATATACATACATACATATATATATATATTGTCTCTTTATACGGTATTTTTATAGATACAATTTATTTAAGTAAATGATGATTTGGAGGGAAATCTAATGGTTTCTCGTTGTGTTCATCATGTGTCGGAAATTGGGCGTTTTAACCTGGCGAG
>OZ010615.1:63644045-63699045 GCA_963932145.1 Acanthosepion lycidas
GGGGACTGCTCATGTCTTGAGAATGTCTGATCAGAGGATACCCAAGTTCCTAATGTACAGCCAGTTAGATCAGGGCTACAGGAATGTAGGACGCCCATGGCTAAGTTCTAAAGACAAACTGAAAAGCAACTTGTCAGCAGTCAATATACCGCATAACACCCTTGAGCGCTTAGCTTTGGAGCGGGTAGAATGGAGATCAACATTTTTTACCGGACTCAGCAATTTTCAATCTGCTGGTCTGAATCCTCTTCAAGAAGCGAGAGCAAGATCTCAAAGGTCAGCCAATCTAACAGTGATCTCATCCCACAATCCTCTCTCTTGCTCCATATGTGGCCTCCTTTGTAAATCACAAAGGGGTCTTAAGTGCCACTTAAGATTATCGCACAAAATTTCATAACCGAATCAATTAAGCTGTCAGATCCTCATACGTCGAAACCGACGAGAGACTCCATTAATACAGTGTAACCCGGACATAAGAGACCCGGGTATAAGAGAAACCCGGATATACGAGGCTGCTTCTCCGGTCCCGACAACTCTCTTATATCCGCGTTACACTGTATATATATATATATATATATATATATATATAGACACACATCGAAATGCAATGTTGATCCTTATATGCTGTCTTATAAATTTTTGTTCTTTTATTGCCCTCTCTCCTTAATAGTAATTTCTCTCATATTATCTAACATTGAGTAACCCCTTGCAGCTTTATTGCCTTTGATCTTCAAAAATTGAAATGCAATGTCAATCGTTATCTTCTGTCTTCTTAATTCCTAGTCTTTTATTGCCCTTTCACCTTATATTTTTCCTAATCTTATAAACGCCATAACTCACTGTGTCTTAGTGGCTTTATTGCCTTGCTTAAGGTGAAATGTAATATATATATATATATATATATATATCACCCAATATATATATATTTCTCTTGTTGTCTGTGTGTCTGTCGTGGGCGTTGTTACCTCGCCCAGGCCGCATTTCTCACCCGATTTCGATGCGGTTTTCACCACAAGTTTGCAAATGGCTGCCGTAATGACATGACGGAGCCCGATTTTTGACTTCGTACTCAGGTTCCGAAAAAATCGATAATCTAAAAAATCTGCTTACAGAAGGAATGATCGCATTTTAACCAAATTGGACACCCTCTTAGAGTCTATCATTAGAAATGTTATCCAGAAGTTTCATGGCCACTGACCCCTAAACAGCGCTGAAAATCGATATAACCCAAAAACCGATACGCTCAGATTGCGCCTGAACAGCATGTCGGTTTTTTGCGAAAACCGACCGGATTTATGAGGAGTCCATTGGGAGTCACCATGTGAAGTTTCGACTCTGAGCGCCCCCCAAACAGAGTGCAAATCGACAATCGACAATCGGTCAACCCTTAAAATTGTTTTTTCCGGTTGGGTATTTCCTAAATGCAGATTAATTTAAGGTGACGCTATGCGCGGGAAGATTCATGTCAGTGCGTGCAGTGGAGTGGAAGAAAACATTTGACCTCAAATTCTGGAATGGGTGCAGGGTCATTGAAATTCGGCTTTTTTTTATCCCTGCTACCAGTTCTGACTTTGAGCCACAAATGACATATTCGACTTTGTCAACACTATTGCTTTAATCGTAGTAACATCAGCACGGCAAAGGGCACTCCTTTAAAGGCAAGGAAGGGCAAAAATATTTTAAGTCAAGTGATAGCGATTGCTCTATGAGTCGTACGATTTTTGAATCAAGCACGGGCAACGCCGGGCCATGCTTCTAGTATATATATATATTGGGTGATATATATTTTTAATTCAGTTTTAATACGATAAGCATTATATTACTATGACTTTCTGGAAAATTCTAAACCTTGGTTTGTTTATTTGTATGCTGTAGTTATAAACTTTTGTATACGTTCAAAATAGTTAAGTACCGTGTAACCACCTCGTTAGCAAATTAAAAATAAAATATTCTTAAATAATTTTGATTTTTTACCCTCATTGCGTATATGATAAAATCGAATTTTCTTTTGGGCATGACATTTTTCAAAAACTAAAATAATTGTCCTTGCCCTTACTTTTGAACAAAGTTCATTGATTTATTACACAGGGACGAAAAGGTTACAAAAAAGTTCTTCCCATCCTCCTCCTCTTTTTTCTATGACACCCCATTGTCTTTATTTCTTATTCAAAATAATAATGTTGTGTTATTTAGCTTTTTATTTTAAAAAAAGGGCTTAAGAGGTCATCAGATAAAAATCCCCTGAGGGTATCGTAATAATCAAGGTAGCGGACTCAACTGACCACCTGATTTTTAAATTTAAAAGGTCTACATGTTTTGTCTAAACGTGTATTGACTACTTTTTAACACCACTGTTTCCTGGTCTGATTCAAATCTAACCATTAACCTTATTTATATATAGATAGAAATTATTAGGAGCATTTGATAATTATATTTAATTTATTCATCGAGTCAGTTAGAAACCTCAACAGAATTGTCCTATATTTGGGACTCATCAGCAATGCGCATCCTCTACCGAGAATTGAAACCCTGACAGCTAGGTTGTCAAGCAAACATCATACCAACTGTGCTAATGGGCCTCGGTGACGAACGGATTGCACATCTGACCTCACTTTGAGCTGATGCTGAAAGTATCTGATCAAAACCTGATGAGATTGGCGTTCTTGTCGCAAGATCCTCTCCTTTCGCGTTAACCAGATCCCCATTCTTGCCCCGGCTAGCAACGTTAGAAACACCATTCGTTTCACCCCAGAATACGGGGGCGACACATTTTCACACGTGTATGCGAGATAGATGAATACAAGCCGGTCGGGAGCGATGCGAGCCGCCGGCTCACCGACATAGTCCCAGAAAGTACGTACCTGAGGACAATTGAAGAATGCGTGCAAAGCAATTTCTTCTAAATCAAGGTCACAGCGGAAACAGACGGGCAAATCCGCCAAGACCTATCTCAAAGCCATGTCGTTCAGTGATAGCACGTTACGGATCAATCGCCAGGTAAGCGAAAACTCATTGTTACTGAGGTAATTTGCCGTTGGCGTCCAAGACCAGAAAGAGCGCAATTCGACCGAACCGACTTTTGCCTGTACTACTGACCAATTTTTCTCCAGCTGAAGATCAAACCAAACTCTGAGAATTCGGACAGAACCGTCAGTTTAACGGAAGGTTCCAGGAAGAGAGACCCTCTTCCAGGTACCTAAACGCAAGCCGGGGGACTTGTTGCGGTTAATCTTGGCCCCTGTCATCTTTTCGTACTGTTCAAGCGCCTTCTGTACCACCTCAATGTCGCTGCGGCACGGCCCGGCACGGCCCGGCACGGCACGAAAATGGACACGTCATCGGCATACGCGGAAACCCTGGTTCTAGTACCACCAGGAACAGCGATTCCACGTAGGGCCGGACAGCATGCCCCGTCCTTCATCCAGCGTAAAGTAGGGACGACAGTGGGTAACGCTGACGAATCGACCGAGACAGCGCAAAAGCGCGCGACCTCTTTCCGTTCACCTGTACCACAGCACTAGGGGAGCAATACAGGAGGCTAATCCTCTTCCAGAAGTCTGGTTGGAATCCAGCGGCCAGCAGGACAGCAGCCAGGTAGTGATATCCGACCTTATCAAATGCATTGGACTGATCCAAATTGATCGGCACGGCTTGCTCGTCGTCTTTTACAACCTCTATGATCGTGCGGATCAGATGCAGGTTGCTTCACAGCACAAATCTGATCGGGTCCCAACAAACTCTCGGCAACTAACTGCAAACGCTCCGTCAGTATCTTAGCCAAAATCTTTAACTCTGTGTTTAGCAGAGTTATGGGTCTGTAATAGTCTAAATCCCGTCCACCATCCTTGCCCTTTTTCAACAGCGTGATCACACCCCTGGTGATCCAACTGGGGGTGGACCCCTGCCGGAACCAGTTGTTGAATACGACAGTCAAAATCGGCTCAAAGATGTGCGACAGCCTCAAGTAGAATTCATCGGGTAAACCATCAAGTCCCGGAAACTTGACCCTGCCGACCCTCTTCAATGCCAAGTAGACTTCGCCTTCCGCCATCTCACTCTCGCAGCTAGCCTCTTCAGTCGGCGAAACCCGAGGAAAGTCAGCCAAATAGCTGCGAAACTCATCACCACTGAGATCAGGCTCCTTGGTAAATTGGCTCTCGAAATGCCGCCGAAACGCCTTGCACATATCGTCAGTCGACCACAGAGTACGCCCCTCCGGTGTTTTCACTTCACGAATGTAACTATCGGAACCTCGACGAATCTCTTCGTTGCGCAATTGTGCGCCCATGTTCACGGCTTCGTTAGACATCTTGTTTAACATATCTCTAACTATCTGACACTCCACGGCCTGCTTAGCTAAACCTATTTCTAGGGAATCCCCCCAGCCTCCGCCCGGGACAGACTATCTTTAATTGTCTTCACCTTTTTAGCCTTACCTTGTGCGAGCCGCTGGCTTTATTCGGTGGTGAAGGACCTAATCCTATCCTTAAGCCTCTCCCACCACCTATTCCCAATGACCGCCCCCACTAGTTCCCGCTGCACTAGTCTAGCTGTTGCTGGAAGTCCCGCCTGTCCAGTAAGGACAGATTGAACTTCCAGTGTCCAGCCATTCTAGGCCTAGAATCTAACGTTATACGGGCATAGACGTGTCTATGGTCCGTATAGCCTAACCAGTGGAACGTTGGACAATCTAGCAGGTCTACATCGGCCCTTCTCACTGTCATTCTATCCAGGTAGCTGACCACCTGGGTAGACGACCACTTACGAGTCCACGTCCACGTCTCCCGTCCGGGGTGATCGACTCGGTATCTATCGACGAGACCGAACTCGTCCATCAGATCAACCAGGCTATGCTCACTCAATGACCTACCGTTATCTCCCCGCCCCTTTCTATCTTGGGGTCCAGGATGACATTCCAGTCCCCCCACTAAGCGCTAAGAATCATCCATGAACGGCTCCAACTGCAGAAAAAACGAGACACACTCTCCATAAACCGCAATGTTCCGCAACGAACTACTATTCACGGCAATATCGGCCACGTATACTGAATAGACAACATAGTTGCTAGACAGCACACGCGCATCAACCTCGCAAGCAAAGATCATCTCCTGGATTGCAGTTACATCTAAACCGAACGACAAGAGATCACAAAGCAGGCGATCAGCTTTACTCCGATCCCTCAAGCCCCTCGCATTCAAACTAGCTATCTTGAGAGACATTTTTCAATTTGATTCCTCTACTCACAGACTGAGCAGACATCTGCGGATGAAAGGACACGACGGCTAGTCCCAGGCACCCTGTCCCCATCTCTGTCGTCATGCGACCATCCCGGACAATACCGCCAACGTCCGAGGGGTACGTTAGTTTTAATGTGAAGGATGGTGGATTACTGGCACCCCCGCTGCACAATATTTCTGTAGCTTTCTCAGTTCCGGGGTTCCTTTGCCTCGTGTAGGTGGTGATCCCACGCTCTTAGATTTCGCCCTGTACTCTTTATCCACGTTAATACGCCTGCGTCCTTGGAGAAATTTCGGGGATCATCTGTAGCAAGTCCGTCTACTGACGCCATCTTTAACAAGGGCTTCGACAAAGCGCTTTTTTGCTTCGACATGCCCGCTTCTATTGAGTTCTTGTCCACACAGCAAGACATTACCTCACTAGGGAATTTCTTCTTACGAGAACAACTCTGCTGGGACGTGCTGGGCTTTGGAGATTTACTATGCATTTTTCTGGTGAAAAGTGGGGTGTTGGGAGGAGTAGAAATGTCTTCGGCTGCAATGGAATTGGGATGAGGTGTCTGATGAGGAGGTTTATTGCGAATTGGGGACAGTGGTGCTTTCAGAGGGGAAGGAGGAAGGCTTCTTGTGGTATTTTCTTCAAGGTTCTTGACTGGCGAAGCCGGGGCTGATTGAGCCTTGGTTTTGACAGGGCCTTTGTTGGCTTCAGCTCGCTTGTCATTTTTCTTTATTTCCTCCCACCCCTTCTTCTTCTTCTTCTTCTTCTTCTTCTTTTCAATGAAGACGACCGAGGTGGGGGCATCTCTTGCATTTCTAATTCCCTTTATTGCTGGTCCTCTGGCTCTGGTTGGGGACCCTCATTCTGCTGGTGAAGGGAAGTGGTGGTATTTTGGGTCCCTTCTTGACGACTTAAGTCCACTCTCCATTTTTCTTGGTTTTCTGTGCTGTTGCCTGTAATGTTGCTGCTTCATTTTCCTTTTTGGGTTGTGGGGAAGGATTTTCTCCCGGGCAAATGCTCCGCAGCCCTACAAGCCCAAAAAAGTGGCCAACGACCCTCCACAACGACATAGATAAGTCTACCCTCACACATTAACGGGTTGGGTATTTCCTTAAATTGCTTTTGATTTAATGTAATTGAGATTTCAATATCTCCTGTGTCAATTCCAGCCTAACTTTTAATAGGGCAGACGTCGGAGACCTCTCCATATTTAGAAAAGAAAAACCCAATATGTTCTTCAGATATGTAGAGTGGTACCCTATGTAGAGTCATCTTAGCCTTTCTTGTCCCCATATATTCAGTCTCAAGCCTGACTCTGGAAGTAGTTAGAATACAGCCTGCCAGCGATTTGGCTTTCTCTTCTGTCGGCAGTAAGATGTCCCACATTGACTTAATTCTTCTTGCTAGAATTTGGACAGCAATTTGAAGATTTTTCAGAGCCTCATTCATCACTTCCCTAGTCACGATATTTAGCTTCTGGGTCTTAGTGTCCGTTGTTACTAACGAGATTGTCCTTGGATTCACCGTGTCCAATACAGACGGCACCGGTAATAATTCATTTCCATTAAAATATGGATCAAACTTCTCTTTGAAATTTTTAAAATATCCTGGTCCTTTTTGTGGGGGCCTATCCTTCACCTATGCCGAAGGAGTTACTTTTGTAGGAGAAAGAGGAAGCGATTCGGATAGATAGATAGATAGATAGATAGATAGATAGATAATGGGCATACAGAGATAGATAGATAGATAGATAGATAGATAGATAGATAGATAGATAGATAGATAGACAATGGGCATACAGAAATAGATAGATAGATAGATAGATAGATAGATAGATAGATAGATAGATAGACAATGGGCATACAGAAATAGATAGATAGATAGATAGATAGATAGATAGATAGATAGATAGATAGATAGATAGATAGATAATGGACATACAGAAATAGATAGATAGATAGATAGATATGAACAGACATAGATAGATAGATAGATAGATAGATAGATAGATAGATAGATAATGGACATACAGAAATAGATAGATAGATAGATAGATATGAACAGACATAGATAGATAGATAGATAGATAGATAGATAGATAGATAGATAGATAGATATGAACAGACAGATAGATAGATAGATAGATAGATAGATAGATAGATAGATAGATAGATAATGGGCATATAGAGATAGATAGATAGATAGATAGATAGATAGGTAGGTATGAACAGACATAGATAGATAGATAGATAGATAGATAGATAGATAGATAGATAGATAGATAGATAGGTATGAACAGACATAGATAGATAGATAGATAGATAGATAGATAGATAGATAGGTATGAACAGACATAGATAGATAGATAGATAGATAGATAGATAGATAGATAGATAGATAGATAGATAGATAGATAGATGCAAAATAAAGAAAATGACGGACATTGTTATGAAAAACTCATCAGGTCTGAAATTTATAGCAACTTTTTTAAATTGAAAAAAGATACAAAATGCAAAACGAAAACACCCACATACGGAGGCACACTCACACGCACACACACACACACAAAAACACAAGAACAAATACACACACAAACACACACACACACAATTAGAAAATCGCTTACGGCTTTGAAAATTTCTTACCAAACAAGTAAAGAAAGGATAATCCCAAATTAAAAGCCATGGGAAACTATGGTCGCCATTTTGTCTGCATTCGTCTTCTGAGAAATGTTAAAAAATTGAAAGATTGTTGCTTATTTCGAAATGTTTCCAAATTCAAGTCAAACATGTTTTCATTCTGAAAAATTCTTTGGAATCATTGTTTATTAAGCAGATTAACATGTAGCCTTCCATTCTGACAATCTTTCTCTGTCCCATATTTGCAGATTTTTTTTTTGTGTGTGTGTGTGTGTGCTTTATTTGGAAGCAGTTGATCATAGGAATTTTAATTGCATGCAGATAAAAAAAAATTTCGATCCATTTTTCACTTGTCCTGTTTTCTTTGAGACTCTTCATCTGCAACTTTTTATGAATTAAATTTTACTAAAAAATAAAAAAATAAAATAAAATAAACAATAAAATAAAATATCGATTGGTGTTCGTTACTGTCTGGTTTGAAAAGAGAAACTAAATTTTAGATTTTTTTTAAAAAAATCTGCTGAGTCATTTAAGCCTGTTTTTCGATCCGGGGTTCAAAATCAGGTCGAAACCCTTGCTTTAATTGTTTCGACGTCTGTTTATTGTTGAAAAATAAAAGCTTTCGTTTAGTCAAACGGAATATATTAGTACCAGTTATATGGTGGATTTTGTTTAGCGGCATATCAACACCTCTATGGTTTATTTAATGCCGAAATCTAAATATTTTTTACATAAATTTTATACTGTCAGGGTAAAGGTAAATTTTTTTAGATATATAGCTTGTAGATCATAAAAGGTATTGTTGGTAATTTATACATATATATATATATATATATATATATATATATATATATATATATATATATATATATATATATAATGTGCATCTCGCTGGATGAAAATCATCCAGTACCTTAAATTTCAGATACAAAAAATAAATAAACAGCGATTGATAAATTAAAACGAACAGTTCTCAATTTTCTAAGTAGAGCAACATTAAAATAAAGCCGTAGACAGTTCACCCTGATGATCCCAAGCGATGAAACCTAGATAGGTAGTACTTGGCTCATTATGATCAGTTATATATATATATATATATATATATATATATATATATATATCTTATTAGATAAATTACATGTCAGGTAAACATAGTTTTCGCCATGCCAGGTAAACCCCTGATGATGAAAAGTACTTGGAAAATAAAAGTGATTTTCGCTGTTACAGTGCATTTCTTGAATCATTTGATTTTACACACGGAAAAATATTCGTGGATATGAAGGGATCGTGATAAAAATAAGCAGACATAATGTTTGAATGTTGCCTAAGTACACCCATATATATATATATATATATATATATATATATATATATATATATATATATATGTTAAGAGAGCAAGAGAGGGAGGGAGGGAGAGAGAGATGTACGGCTGGTAATGTTTTTTAGAAAAATGTATTTTTATATTTATTTTAACATTACATTCATTGTCATTTTTCTATAAAAATGTATTCTTGCTCATTTTACTATAAAAATGAACTGATTTTTATTTGGCTTTCAATATTTGCCCAAAGCTGGGACCCTAATAGGTACTACCACAGAGACATGGTGACAACAACAATAAAGGGGTGGTTACACGCTCATGAAAATGTCCCGATCAGAGGTCTTGCTGCCGGATGTAGTTTATCGTCATGCCCAGGACGAAATTTGGTGACGGCATTTTACATTTTATCCAATGGGACACACAGAACGTTGGCTGGATCCAGTGACTTCACCCAAAGTGTTGTGAGTTCAATACCTGGCTACGGTGTGAACAAAAAATCTTAGAGAGTTGAGTTAAAAGGAGATAACTGAGACACCTGGAAGAGGCATGGCACGTGGAAATAGAACAATGTACACCGGTGGACGAAATAAAGGCTTCGGTGCGAAATTCCAATCACCTGAAGAAGGCCGGAGCGTACTACGGCCAAAACGTCGTGAACATGACAAGATGAGCATAGTAGTCCGAACAATGAAAAATAAGATAATTTATTACAAAATCTCATCTGAGAAATATAGACAGACACTTCACTGTTATAAAAATCATCGAATGAGTCACCCTGGCCTTAGAGGGATAGGCAGTGTGATTGACACTGATCTGGCATTTGGTTTACAGTTGCTCACTCACAGACATGCCGTCGCCTCTTTCTGTCTTTTCTACAAATAATCTCACGGTAACTGTTTCGATGAGCTCTTTTCGCTGGTTCTTAAACTGCAGGAATTTAAACGCGCCCCTAGGCTGGTATCTCAGTCCTACCCTTTCATTGTCGAAACGGTTAAATATGGCCGTCTCTTCTACTCTAATAGCTTCATGTCTCGCACCTCTCGCTTGTGGAACTCCCTCCTCTTTTCCTGTTTCCCTGATAGCTATAATCTCCAACTATTCAAATGTAATGTCAATCGACATTTCCAGATACCTTGATCTGTTCCCCGTCTATCCTCTTCATCTTTTCCTCTTTCACGCCTCTTTATTCTTGCTCCCATTCTCTGTAACCCTTCGCGTACTACTGTAACCCCCGCCTTGATTGGTGTGAAAAAAATTCTGTCAGGTCATCCCATAAGTTCTGTCCGAATTTTGAATAAAGAAAACAAGTAAAAATGTTACATTTAATTACAGATTCAATGTATTTTCCCTGATTATCTATGACTTCCTTCCATCTATTAACAAGCTTACTACTTCCATTACTGTAAAATTCTTTTGGCTTTGATTCGAAGAACTCACAAATGTCAGTTTTAGCCTCTTCCTGTGTTATAAAAGCTGTTTCTTCCAAATGATTCTGTAAGCTACGAAACAAATGGTAGTCTGAAGGAGCAAGATCGGGAGAATACGGTGGGTGAGGAATTTTCTCCCAACCAAGTAATTCTTTCTGTGTGGGGTCGCGCATTTTCCTGGTGAAACATCACCTCTTTTCGATTCACAGGTCTTTTTTTTCCTCAAAGCTTGGTTCAAACGCTCTAATTGCTGACAGTATATTTGAGCATTAATTGTTGCATAGGTGGTAAGAATTCAAAGTGTATTATTCCTTGGCGATCCCACCAGATTGAAAGAAGAACCTTTTTGCCAATGAAGTTTCCTTCTCGGCTGTAGCTGGGGTCCTTCCCCTTTACCAAGTCACTGTCTACGGCGCTTAACATTTCGATAAAAGATCCATTTTTCTTTGCCAGTCACAAGTCTATCCAACAAAGGTGAAACAAGTTGGTGAGAATGGAGTGAAGAGCAGATGTCAACTCGGGATTTGAGGTTGTTTTCAGACAATTGACGAGGCACCCATTTTCCAAGTTTAGGAAAATTTTCCAAGTTGTTGAAGATGACGATGAACAGTTGTATGGTTTGAACTGAGAACCACTGCCAATTCCTCAACTGATAAAGCAGGATTTTCTTCAAGAGCTGCTTCAAGAAGCTTTTCATCAAACTCAACTGGACGTCCTGTTCGATCTTCATCTTCAAGGGTGAAATCTCCACCTCTGAATTTTGCAAACCATCTTCTGCAAGTTCTTTCATTCACACATTCCTCTCCATAAACTGATTGAATTTTTCTATCCGCTTCTAATGCTAAGTTTCCCTTCTTGAACTCATAAAGCATTATGTGCCTCAAATGATTCTTGGGTACTTCCATGTTAGCAGGGTTTTAATCAAACAAAATTTAATTTTATTGTTCTCTGAAATAAAAATTTGATTAGTTTAAATGCATCTAAACATAAAAATAATGTTCAGCTCCATTAGACATTATAAAATACTCTTTAAATTTCTTACATTTTAACAAAAAGTTAAAATTCAGACAGAACTTATCGGATGACCTGATATAAAACCTGCATATGTTTTAAGGAAACTTTCTAAGTTTATTAACGATCGAATTTGGAGAACCTCAAAATGATTTATCCTGGCTTTACACAAATTTTTTTAATATTCTATTGATAAAGAAATTTATTTTTAAGTGAATTAATTAAAAAATAAATAAGTAAAATAATTTATTAAGTTGCTACATAAATTCGTTCATTTTCTTTACATAATTTTCCATATTTTTTCTTTTCCTCACAACGACCTCAAGTGGAATTCAACCTCCGCCCAATTCTACAATTCCAGCTGGTATCCATGACTCCACCGTGTCTCAATGGAGTTCTTTATTTTTGTTTTGTTACCCAGATTTTTTATTATTTACTTAATACCATTCCATGGAAGAATATTGCAATCGTTTGCCGGTTCCTTTTCCACCGGGGATGTAGACGTATGGTAGGTTACTCCGTCCATCCTCTCAAAGCTGGATTTGTTTTTGAAGCAACCATCTTCTAGCCGTTGCCTAAAGAGCCAGGAGCTACAATGCTGCGGGTGGCTTGAATTCAGGGCGTCCTTCTCCTAGGCTGGTTGCCACTCATGACTATATGACCCAGTCTCTAACGGCCTGGATATGATGATAAACTACGTCCAGTATCAAGGCCTCTGGTCGGGAGGTTTTACAGAACTTGGAACTACCTCTAAATTGCTGGTGTTCCCAGGTCCACCGTTAACCAGGGTAGCTACACCTCTTAGGGTCCCAGCTATGGGAAAATAGTGAATGCACAAACTGAGGTCAAAAGCGACGTGTATAAATATATTTTTATAGTGAAAGGGCCAGCAATACATTTTCCATGTAAAAAAATACCAGCAATACGTTTTTTTAAGTGAAAAGGTGCTAGTAATATATATATATATATATTTTGTTTTTGTTTCGTTTTTTTTGTTTTGTTTTGTTCTTTTATAAGCAAGTCGGAATGCCACTAACGCGCAAGGAGTTACAGAGAGTGAGAGCAAGATTAAATAGGGTTGTTTGGGGACAGGATAAAGAGAAGGACGGGGATTAGGAACAAGGCAACAGAAGATGTCGATGGACATTAGATTTAAAGTTTTAACGATTATAGTTAGCAGGGAAACAAGTAAGAGGAAGGGAGTTTCACTGTCGGGAAGTGCGAGAGAAAAGTTGCTGGAGTAGAAGAGGCGGTTACTTTTAACTGTTTCGACAGTGAAAGGGTGGGACCGAGATGGCAAATTAGTAGCACGCTTTAATTCATGCAGTTAGGGGTATCAGTAAAAGTAACTCGCCAGAGCAGTTGAAAATATTTGTACAAAAGAGAGAGGAAAGCCACAGCACGTCTGTGAGAAAATGACAGTAGACGAGATGCCAGATCAGGGCCTATCACATTGCATATCCGTCTCTGGATTTTGTCGAGGACTTCGAGATGAACAGCGAGGGCACCAGACTATATATGGCAATAGTATTCAATGTAAGAACAAATGGTTGATTTGTCGATTTGAAGGATGAACTCAGACGAGAAAAAATTTCTAGCGCAAGACAGAACGAACCAAAATATTACGAGCAATATATTTTTATAAAAGAAATTAATAATGTTGACAAGAAAAATAAATTTAGGCAATGACTCATGAAGGAGTTGACATGCCGTTAAATAAACAAAACCAAACGCAGTTGTCCTATTTTGCTCATTTCCCAAAAGTCGTAGTGCGTAAGGGTATGCAATGAACTTCAATTTGAACTCGGCTCTCCGATTCATCGGTCCGAACCGCAAACCATTATTCTACAGTGTGGAAAAAGGCGGGAAATGACGGGAAATTAATAAAATTAAGAACATTCATTTAAATGAGTGCTACTCAAAGTAGTTGTCTGTGGACCGGTGCCGAAGAACGAACCATCAGATAGTCTGCCAGTGTCCAGGACATTTAAAGAATCATTTGAAGCTTTTTTATTACTTTTGGTGTTTTGATATTGAATATGGATAATAAATGAGGGTTAAAAATTAGTCAAATTGTATTATATTTATTATACAGGGTGTTTCAAAAAGAATACGCCAAAATCATCACGTGATGTGTCAAAAAAGAAAAACATTACAAACCTCTAGCATGAACACATGTGTTGTATATACATTCAAGTTTCATTTCATGTTTTATAAGTGCTCAATGTGGCCACCACCGGCAGCGCGGACAACATCAAGCCGATATGAGAATTCCTCCCAAACACGCTTCAGCATGTTACGGTCCGCCGTGTTGATTACAGCTGTTATTCGATCTTTCAAGTCATCAATACTTGCTGGAAGTGCTGGAACATAAACTTGGTCTTTAACACAAGAAAAAGTCACACACAGTGAGGTCCGGGCAGGCCAAACACAGGAGAGCAAGGTCTTTAGCACCTCTTCTCCCAATCCATCACTGAGGCATGTTTTCATTCAGATGAGCTCTAACCCCGAGATGCCAATGGGGTTGTGCTCCATCTTGCTGAAAAATTTAGTCATTCGAATCTGCTTGCAGTAAAGTGAATAGCCAGTTTTGGGTGCTCTGTTCCCCAAATGCACAGATTGTGACGATTGACTGTGCCTCTCAAATGAAAATTCGCTTCGTAACTAAAAACTAAACGTGAAAAGAGAGTTTCACCACCTTCCTCCATCTCCAGCATTGACTCACATAATGTCCTCCGCATCACCTTGTCATAATTAGTAAGTGTTTGGACGAGGCTTAGTTTGTATGGTTTCATGTGTAATCGTCTCTTTAACACATGCCAGACAGAGGTATGAGGGATGGCAAGCTGAAGACTTGCTCGACGTACGGACTTACGTGGGCTGCTCTCAAATGCATCATGAATCCTCTCCACTTGCTCCTCTGTAACATGTGGTCTTCCAGGACACTTTTCTTTACACAGGCACCCATTCTCTTTAAACTGTTTAACCCACCGTCGAATGCTCTCACGATGGAGCGGATCAATGCCGAATTCTGTTCTTAAAGCACGCTGCACCGTGACAATTGGTTTCGCGAACTCAAGCACGCATAATGCCTTCTGCTGAGGAGTCGCCATTTTGATTGATCTTCCCACAATTCAGCTGCACCAGAAGCGGTGAGACTGACACCCAATCAAACTTTGATAACTACTCTATCAAATAACCACTGATTCAGTCCACTACAATGC
Source organism: Acanthosepion lycidas (assembly GCA_963932145.1). Classification (NCBI taxonomy): domain Eukaryota; kingdom Metazoa; phylum Mollusca; class Cephalopoda; order Sepiida; family Sepiidae; genus Acanthosepion; species Acanthosepion lycidas. The sequence continues at coordinate 63,658,906 of OZ010615.1, forward strand.
TATAGACCTGAAAAAACAGCGTAATGATTTTGGCGTATTCTTTTTGAAACACCCTGTATATATCGTGTCCTGTATAAATTAATATTACCACGAAATATTACAGGTATGTGACACATTGAGAAAAAAAAATGGCCGTCCGTCATATCAGAGTTTGAGAAGCACTGGTCGAAATGACAGTTTCTTTTTTCGAGTTTTGAATTCGAACAGCCATTGTTAATCGCAAACCCAAAATGTTTTTATTATAATTTTTATTATTATTGAACAATTTTCTCTTGTTTCATTTTTTTTTATATCCTTTTTTTTTTTATTTCTTCTTTGGGAATTAATCGACTTTAACATTTTCAGCCATCAATTTTCGGTTTATTTTTTTTTAGTTTTTCATCTTCCAAATAAATAATTTTAAAAAATCTGTTCTCTACATAGTTTTTCATATTTTTTTTTCTTTTCTTTTCAAAAATACTCCCAATCGAGATTTTTCAAAAATATTTTCTCGTCAGTTCGCATGTAGGTCAACGGAATTGAAACATTTTTGAAAGAAAAATCTTGCACTGTAACAGACAAGAAGAAAATGTTTTGTTTTTTTAATTTATTTATTTATTTTTCTAGTTTTTGGTACATTTTCTACCGTCTTTTGTTCTCGATTAGTTTTGATTTCAAGTTCTTACTTTTTATTGATGGGCAGTGATTATATTGAAACATTTCCGAGGTCTACTGATAGATTCTCTTTTTTATGCTTATGGAAGGCTGATGCTAACCTCCAGGAAAGTGAGGCATATTTTTAAGTGAATTCTTTAAAAACATAAAATGATATATCAAGTTGTTACATAAATTCCTTCGTTTTTTTATTATTCTTTTTCATATTATTTATTGATAACCCTGAAGAATCATCAAAAATTGAATTTTCTTTCATTGATTCTTGCCAGCAATCCACTTCAGCGTTAGAAACCACTAGGTTTTCACCTGAATATTATCTCTAAATAACGACTCAAGGAATGGCTTGTTAATTTTAACGCTTCTAAAACAAAATGAGAGACTCCATTATGCCTTCCATCAACATTGCTGAGCTTACCCTTCAGAAGAATAACTCATTGCACCTTCTCGGGGTAATATTCTAGGCCGTCGTGAAGGGGAAAGACTATATTGAATCCATTGCTAGGTCAGCTTATAATAAAATTAGTTCACACTGTCGTGTGAGAATCCATCTTACACATCTATAAATCTACCAGTTGTCCGTTCAGAGATCACTGCTGCCATATCTTGAGATTTTTGACAAAATTCCTCGTTAGTTTCTAAACATTTATATTCCAGAGAATATAAATAAATCTAAAAGACATGCCTGTTTAGCTAATCAGTATTTCATTGATTCGTTTTCTACGGTTTATCAACCCTTTCCAGGTTATTTAAAGCCAGAAAATATTTTTAGATTTTAAGAATGTTTGTTGCTGAGATAATAATCATTATGTTTTACTAATTAACCCATAGGTAGGGGCGAGAGCTAGTTTCATATATAATCAGAATTTGATAAACTAATAAGAAAGTATAATGTCTATATAAAGTTGAGGATCGATTCTATGTTAGAATCAATATGCAAAACTGTTCCCTCACTTTGTGACCACTTTAGTTTCTATATTCCAGAGAATGTGAATAAATCCTGCCTGTGTAACTAAACAATATTTCCTTGATTGATTCATTTTTTACGGTTTATCAACCCTTTGCTGGTTATTTAAAGCCAAAGAATATTTGTAGATTGTAGAATATATTTCTAATCAGAATTTGATAAAGAAACAAGAAATTATAATATGGATATAAAATTGGGGATCAGTTTTATATAACAATAAATATATAAACTGATCACCCACTTTTTGTCTACATTAGTTTCTATAGATTTATATTACAGAGAATATAAATAAATCTAAAAGATATGTCTGTGTAGCTAAATAATATTTCATTGATTGATTCATTGGTTACGGTTTATCAACCCTTTGCAGGTTATTTAAAGCCAGAAAACTTATTTTCATTGTAGAATTATTTTCTAATCGGAATTTGATGAAGAAACAAGAAAATATAATGTGGATATAAAGAGGGGGTCTATACTATATTACAATCAATATGCAAACTGATCCCTCACTTTGTGGCCGATGTAGCTAATAAGTATTTCCTTGTGTGATTACCTACACCAAATACAGGAATCGATCCTGACCTGGCATCTCGATTTCAATCACTCTCTCACCGATGTGATGTGGGTTTTTTCTTGTCTTTTCTACAAATATGTTCATGGCTATTTGTTCTGCTGTTCCTTAGTGCTACTAGATTGGCAGATAGGTCCCACTGTTTTATTTTTGAACTAGCTACTTTTTGTTGCACTCTAATAGTTAAATGTCTTGCTTCACTGACATCTACAATCTTCAATGATGTAAAGGCAACGTTAATCGCCATCTTCTATCCTCCTGAAATCTGTTCTTTTAGTGTCCTTTCCCCCCCTCCTCACTTCAAACCAAATTCTTCTCATTTTCAGTAACCCCTTATGTCCTAGTAACGTTGTCGTCTTGCTTGGATTGAAAAACAAAACTGTTATATATGGGAATAAAGTTTCGCTGCCGACACTTGAGTTTGAACATAGATCGCCAGTGAGCAAACACAGGCGATCCCATTATTGAATTAAGTAGACAACGTGACCACGTGAGGAAACACATAAGTAGTGGGTTGAAAGTCGTCTAATTGATCGCTATTTCTAGTCTATCCTCTATTACTAACGGATCGCTATTTCTAGCCTATCCTCTATTACTAACGGATCGCTATTTCTAGTCTATCCCCTATACTATACGGTCTGCTATTCACCATTCTTTTTTCTATACTATTTCTCTTTTTGGATTACTACCCGAGAGAGTATTATCGAGCAAACATTATTAATGCGAGTGATATTCGAAGGCGTCTGGAACCAGTATTGTTCAACGGCGTTACTATAGTTATATCTGTGATTACAAAGTCTCTACTACAACGAGCATTACGTAAACTGTGAACGAGTATTCGTTGACATTGCAAAAGTGTCAATGAGTGTTCGTTTACATCACAACAAAAAAAGTTGAAATAAAGACTTGACATTACAGAGATTTGATTTTAGAATTCTGCTTGTCAAATTAAAAAAAATATCTTGTTGCATGCTTATTAAAGGGACACAGAGAAGGAAAATGAAAATGTCATTTACTAATTAGATTCTGTTGTTGCATTCATTTGTGGTTGCACATTCCATTTTCAAAAACTATTCGCTGGAATTGAAATTCAATATCATTAAGAGATTGCTATGTTTCAATTCGATGTTTTTCGTTTTGTTTTTTGTTTTGTTTTTTTTTTTGCTTTTTTATTATTCTAATTATTTTTTTACAACAACTGCAATTACTTTTTATTATTATTATTCAGGTCACATGTTGCAATCATTAGGTGAATGTTCGGGTAGCTTATTGGTTATTGGCGCAGAAAACAGCATCGGTGTTGGATGTTCAATGGCTGACCGAGTCTTCTCAATTTGCACTATTAATCTTGGAAAAGGCATGAACACGTTCTTTATTTAACCCTGCTTTAAAGAGTAGGAAAGGCTGACCTCATTCATCTTGTGTGGTCAGTCAGTCAAGTCGAAGGAAAACTATGTTTTCAATCGTTGACAAAAAAGGGAAGACTGGACAATTTAGTCTTGATAGGGTTAACAGTTTAGATAAAGGAAAACTCTGCTTAAAAACCTTGCCAATAATACTTCCAACTGGACACTGTAGTAAAGCAACAGATCAAGGAGAAGGAGACACTGATTTCCAGACTTGTAACTAAAGATGTGGACAGTGCAATTTAGTCATAGAAGGTAAACTGGTCTGCGAGAACGAGAAGTGCGCTTTAAAACAGTGTCAGTAAAAGAGAAGACTTGACCCCTTTGCTTTAGTGGGTCAACAGTTTTTTGGAGAAAGAAAAACTCAAAAGTTGACAAAAAAAAATGGCAGACTAGACACTTCAGCCTTGGTAGGACAATCAGTCTTTGAGAAGGAAATCTATTTTTTATGTAACAGAACGGATTGTACACTTTCGAATGTAACACGTTCAGGAAATATTGACAAGAATATGAGAAGAAAACAATGAACAGGGTAACTAAGAAATCGGCAAAGCAGAAAGTGGGGAGAATAGTGAAAAAGACAAATATTCCAAAGGAGATACAAATGATAGGAAGTAGAGAATCATCATTTCCTGAAGGAAACGGTAACATTTCACACTATCCAAGACTCACACGATCCCTGAGCCACACATGTTATTAGGTTATTCAGGGTTGTTGCATAAGTGGTAAGAATAAGAGTTTAAAAGCGCAATTTATGAAGATATTCTGTGAAGTTAACAGTTAAACTAGACTTGAACAGATTAATGATCGAGGAAGCATCCTCTTAGGAGTCGATTTTACAAAGTAGCGGTTTGTGGGAGGAAACTATTCGAGTGGAATTTATATCTAACCAATACAATACAAACAGTAATTCTTTTAACTAATCGTACTAATTAATCCATAGCTGGAGGAGAAGACGTGGTTTCATACTTTATCAGAATTTGATAAACTAAAAAGAATTTTAACGTGTTTATAAAGTGGGGGGTTGATTCTATATTACAATCAATATGTAAACTGATCCCTCACATCCCGGCCAGTGCATGTAAATATCTTGAAGACATGCCTGTGTAGCTAATCACTATTCCACTGAGTGATTCGTTCTTGTACGGTTTATCAACCTTTGCCGGTTATTTAAAGCCAAAGCTATTTTTAGATTATAAGAATATTTTGAGATAATAAAGATTTAGTGCTAATTAACCCATAGCTGGGGGAGAAGTAACCAAGGTGACTAACGAATCGGTAAACTAGAAAGTGGGGAGGATAGCGAAAAAGATAAATATTGCAAGAGAGATACAAGATTCTAATGATCGGGGAAGCATCCTCTTGGGAGTCGGTTCCATAAAGTAGCAATGTAGTTCGTCAGTATTTCATTGACTGATTCGTTTTTTACGGTTTATCAACCCTTTGCAGCTTATTTAAAGCCAGGAAATAGTTTTAGATTGTAAGACATTTTTAAAGATATTAATGGTTTTAGTGAGAAAAGTTTTCCTAATTAACCCACAGGTGAGGGAGAAGAGGTGGATTCCTACCTGGTAAGAATTTGATAAACAGCTAAAAAATTATAATGTGAATATATAATAGGGGTTCAATTCTATATTACAATCAACATATGAACTGATCCCTCACTTTGTATCCACGCGAGTTTCTATACATTTATATTCCAGAGAATTTAATTAAATCTAAAAATCGTGCCTGTGTAGCTAATCAGTATTTCATTGATTCGTTTTCTACGGTTTATCAATCATTTGCAGGTTATTTAAAGCCAGAAAATATTTTTAGATCTTAAGAATTTTTTGTTGATATAGGAATAATTTAGTCTTACTAACTAACCCATAGATGGGGGACGAGAGGTGGTTTAATACATAACAAGAATTTGATAAACTACTAAGAAATTATAATGTGTATATAAAGTGCCGGTCGATTCTATAATAGAATCAATAAGTAAACTGACCCCTCACAATCCGGCCACTGTAGTTTCTACATTCCAGAAAATGCAAATTAACCTCAAAAAGATGCCTATGTAGCTAAACAGTATTTCATTGCTTGATTCATTTTCTACGGTTTATCAACCCTATTTAAAGCCATAATATATTTTTAGATTTTTAAGTATTTTTTAAAGATAATAATGGTGTTATTGATAAGAAGTTTTAATAATTAACACATCGCTGGGGGAGAAGATGTGGCTTCATACGTTTTTTAAGGGTCTCAGCGCGTGTTATGAATATAACGAACCAGACTTTAAATTGTACGTGGGTACTTCGCGAGCCGTTAGCTTTTACACCACCCTCATAATCCAAGCTGCCAGCATCAGGTATTCCAAAAGAGTCACTGATCGATCTGCTCACCAGATTCGTCGTGGCTTAAATTCGGTCATCGTAAGGGAAACGTTGTTTCAGTGTGATACGGCCGCAACCCTTCAAAAGGTAGAGGTTTACAGAGTAAGAGGCACAGTTTATGCGGATATATGAGGAAGATAACGGTTAACCCTGGTCTTGAACAGGTTAACATTGTAGTAATCGGGGAAGCATTCTCTTGGGAGTCGTTTCTACAAATGAAGCATGTAGAGGGTTACAGTTTATATGGATATGTGGGGAAGATAAGGATTAACCCTATACTTGAAAAGGTTAAGATTGTAGAGATCGGGGAAGCATTCTCTTGGGAGTCGGTTCTACAAAGTATGTAGAGGGTTACAGTTTATATGGATATGTGGGGAAGATAAGGATTAACCCTATACTTGAAAAGGTTAAGATTGTAGAGATCGGGGAAGCATTCTCTTGGGAGTCGGTTCTACAAAGCATGTAGAGGGTTACAGTTTATATGGATATGTGGGGAAGATAAGGATTAACCCTATACTTGAAAAGGTTAAGATTGTAGAGATCGGGGAAGCATTCTCTTGGGAGTCGGTTCTACAAAGCATGTAGAGGGTTACAGTTTATATGGATATGTGGGGAAGATAAGGATTAACCCTATGCTTGAAAAGGTTAAGATTGTAGAGATCGGGGAAGCATTCTCTTGGGAGTCGGTTCTACAAAGTATGTAGAGGGTTACAGTTTATATGGATATGTGGGGAAGATAAGGATTAACCCTATACTTGAAAAGGTTAAGATTGTAGAGATCGGGGAAGCATTCTCTTGGGAGTCGGTTCTACAAAGTATGTAGAGGGTTACAGTTTATATGGATATGTGGGGAAGATAAGGATTAACCCTATACTTGAAAAGGTTAAGATTGTAGAGATCGGGGAAGCATTCTCTTGGGAGTCGGTTCTACAAAGCATGTAGAGGGTTACAGTTTATATGGATATGTGGGGAAGATAAGGATTAACCCTATACTTGAAAAAGTTAAGATTGTAGAGATCGGGGAAGCATTCTCTTGGGAGTCGTTTCTACAAAGCATGTAGAGGGTTACAGTTTATATGGATATGTGGGGAAGATAAGGGTTAACCCTATACTTGAACAGGTTAAGATTGTCTCTTGGGAGTCGATTGCACGAAGCTGATAGAAGAATTATAATGAGAATAGCGTTTCAATGGTTATCATGGCGATGGTGCTTCTAGAACGACCATTTTTCAATATATTTTTTCTGTCTTGGGCATAACTATTTTCATGCAATTTTGCAGGTGTTCATTAAACTAACAGCTGTCTAAAAACTGATCACTTGAAATAACCTCATTAGTGAAAGGGGGGAATGAAATATGATCGATCAATTTGGAAAAGTCCAATCGATATGACAGGTGAGTGAGAAAGAGCGAAGCTGGCGGTAAGTGGAGGGGGGTTGAAAATATTAGTCCAGTGGTTTAGACACGAAGCAAAGAGAGCAATGCCTAATGTCGAACTGGGAGCTTGATGAATTCAAACATTGAGAGAGAATGCGGAATTACTCAAATTCGATCCGTTTATTTTTCCACAGACGAAACACAGACCGGCCATGTCTATCAATCGGCATCAATTTCATTGAACAAGCTGTCAATCAATGCATACTTACACACAAACACACACACACACACACATACACATATATATATATATATATATATATATATATATATATATATAAACACACATATGTATACACATGGATATATACATATATATAAATATACAACTTTGTTCCTCACCTGAGGAGAAGCTTACGCATCGAAACAAATATGCATCTTTGTAGTGATTACTAGTTTGTTCGTATATAGCAATTTATAATAAATAACAATTGCTCTACTTTTTGTATTGAGATCTCTTTTAAATTAACGTTATGATTGTTTGAATTTATATTGAATTTACATTTGTATATATATATATATATATATATATATATATATATATATATATATATATATATATGTATATATATATATATGTATTTATTGACCACTAATATTTTATATAATTATATTATTATATAATTATATATCTTACTGTTCTTTATATATACATACATATATATATATATATATATATATATATATATATATATATATATATATATATATATATATATATATTTAATTTTATCATATTGGCAAAACCATTTTACTCACTACAAAGATGCAACTCGGTATATATATATATATATATATATATATATATATATATTATAATTTTATCATATTGGCAAAACCATTTTACTCACTACAAAGATGCAACTTGGTTTCAGTGCATTTCAACTGCACTTCGACGGGTGAGAATCGAAAATGGTTATGAAAAATCCTGCTCGTTGGCAAACCCTATGTGCAACGTTTCTTCTTTTTTTCCATTTGTTTGAGAAGAAAAATATACATAAAAATAAAATAGCTGACAGAGTGAAATTATTTTTTCAAATATGATTCCTTCTCTACATAAGAGTCCTCATGTTTCAAATACGAGAGCCGAAACCATCAATATAATTATTAAAATTAAATTGAATTAAAGTAACAAGCCCGGCTCTCGTTTTTGAAACATGAGAACTCTTATGTAGCGAAGGAATTATAATCTAAGCTCTACTTCTGTATGGAGCACTGTTTTTTTTAAATAAAGAGGGAAATACTGGATTATTTACCAAACGTGTTATTTCCTATTTTTCTACATACCTGTACACACACACACACACACATATATATATATAATGAAAAATTATTAAACCATAGGCAGGAGTTAATGGTTTTTGCCGACATCAACAAATTTTCGCATTAAATAATTAGCCTAAAAAAATCCCATAGTTGAATAAAAGTCTTAGAAGCTTAGCCAAATCATTAAATAGGAAAAACCCTTTCTGTAGTCGTCAAAAAACAAATTGAAATTCAGTGTAATACGGTTTGTATATAAAATACACACTTGAATAAACAAATGAATAAAAAAATAATCAGATAGACAATAATAAAACACAATCCTCCCGACACATAACGACATATAGGCGCGCCATTAAAATATCCCTCACTGGGAACTAACTAGGATGACCGCCAACATTAGCCTTGAAATAGATACCCTACCCAACCTTAGCAAAACCTCTCAGAAGATGATGAATCTATAGATAAGAATTAACTCTCTGACCACTTAACGAACGTGACTCGCCTAGCCACTCCCAAAATAACGAATGTTATAACGAACCATGCCTAAAAACACCACGTAAACCAAGAGATAGCTTATTCCTAAAATTGCGCTTGAAGATGAAACGGGACTAAACAAATTAATTCAACTTAATTTGAATATTATTTGGATGGGTTCGGCTCTCGTTTTTGAAACATGAGAACTCTTATGTAGCGAAGGAATCATATTTTTAAACAAAAATATTATATTATATATATATATATATATATATATATATATATATATATATAGTGAGAGAGAGAGGAGGCATGGGGATTACTGGATAGCGGTTTGGATTGAGGAATATTAAAGATTATATAGGATTAACATGACAAACTGTGTAGTTTACCCTTGGTTGGCAACCATTCTACCACAGAATAAATAGAAACCTAGTTTGTCAGTCTGTTCATATCTATCTATCTATCTATCTATCTATCTATCTACCAATCAACCTATCTGAGTCTGTTCATATCTATCTATGTATCTATCTATTGCTGTCTGTTCATATCTCTCTGTATATAATCATATACATATCTATCTATCTATCTATTGGAGTCTGTTCATATCTCTCTAACTAACTACGTGTCTATCTATAATTCTGTTCCTATCTATCTAGCAAAGTCATCTCGTATCTATCTATCTCTCTATCCATATATATATATATATATATATATATATATATATATATATATATATATATATATAAAGAAAGAAAGAAAGATAAAGATTCCAATATTCTCTTGAAGATGAAACGGAACTAATGCTTTTAATTTAATTATATTATTAAATTTTTAGCTTCCATTTTTGAAACATGGTTATTACTGAGTAGCGAAAAAAACATATTTTAAATCAGTTATATATATATATATATATATATATATATATATATATATATATATATATATATATATATATAATTATTAGAGGGATTTGAATAATCATAATTAAGTAAGTCATCAAGTCTTGAAGCACTGGACAGCCGTTCCGTCCGATATTTGGGATTCATCAGCGGTGCGCATTCACTACCGAAAATCGAACACAGACTATTACGATACGACGCAGGCGTTATACCAATCGGGCCTCGGTGACGACGGCGTAACTAATTAGACTCAATATAGCTCCAATCTTCACATATTAATGAAGACGAACAATGAAAGTATCGCTTTGCCTTCTAAGTGAAACGCGTCGGCAAAAACTATATTTTTTTTTCCCAATTGTCATTTCTAAACTAATTTGTCTTATTTTCAGAATTATTCTGGAAAGTTTAAATATATTGTCGACATAGAAAACAAAAGACAAACTCTTAGTAAAAAGGAAATTGCGAATAATACCAATATCAAGAAAGAGGCTTACGCGTGAAACCCAGACTCACAAAACTCATATCCATATAACTTTTATATATATATATATATATATATATATATATATATATATATATATATATATATATATATATATATATATATATATATATATTCGGAGAGCCGAGTTCGAATTCCAGTCGAATCCATTACATTCACTTACGTGCTAATACCCTTGGGAAAGGTATGAATCCTCTTCTTCTCCCTCCAGCTATGGGTAAAATAGCAGGACAGACTGGGTTCTATAGCCTTGGATGGAAACTGGACTAGGAGAAGGACAACTCTGAATTCAAAACCTGCGGAGGGTCGTTTGGGAACCTTGTGGCATTCGGTGCACCAGGTCTCTGTATTCGTCCCTCCAAAAAGTGTGGATGGTCCTGCACGAGGCCTTCACCACTATAATCAAATCTCATGTGCCGGTGTCGGGCTGTCCATTTCATGGAAACTGATCTGCTTGACTCTCATACGTTGAATCTCGACGGGAGAGTCGATCATATATATATATATATATATATATATATATATATATATATATATATACGGTGTTGAATGTGGAATGTAGGTTCTACATTCAACATCATCACTTGATAAGACACTAGAAGTGTTGAAACAAAATGGCTATTTTTGTATGGATTTTATAAAATATTTATACATATTTATGTTATAATTTTCGAATAAATTAAATTTGCTCTTCTCTGTATAGATCACTTTCAGAATAGTATTTTTTGAATATTATATGGGTATATAATAATTATTATATGTATATATATGAAACTCAGAGTGCTGACTTCAATCTTCACTTTTATATTTACATACGCTCTACCTGTGATACTGAGCACTTTATTCCATACATATAGCATACCTTAAAATATTTCTTCATACATATGTATACATATATACATATATATATATGTATATGTAAATTAAAAGAAAGAACAGTAAGATATATAATCCGGTGTTCTTATAGATATTTTAATCTTTACAAAATAGTGCTCAATGTAAATTTACAGAGCATTAATATTAATAATGAACACGCAAACACCCCTTGTCTGGTTGAATGGATTTCTCTGTATCCTTGGAAACGTGAATTATGATTTTTTGCTGTGCCTTTAAAACCCAGTAATTTTAAAAATAAGTTACTCCAAAATTCGCTTGAGGATGAAATGGAACTAATGTCTTTAACTTAATTACAAAATTAAATTCGGACCTTCCATTTTTGAAACATGGTTAGAACTGTGTAGTGAAAAAAACATATTTTAAATCAATTAATTTATAATACATACATATATATATATATATATATATATATATATATATATATATATATATATATATATATGTTTTTACATATGTGTGTTTATATATATATACATCTTTTTTAATTTTGGAAGTGATGTAACTGTGGCTACAAGACATTCGGATGTCATTGCTTGCCTTGAGAAAGTCGGAAGAAGAACTAAGAATTTTTCCAATTGTCATTTTAATATATATGTATATATATATATATATATATATATATATATATATATATATATATAGATAGATAGATAGATAGATAGATAGATAGATAGATAGATAAGAGAAAAACGATACATAGCCGATGCGTTTTGTTCTTTGAGGGACTTTATCAAGATAATGTAGTATTTATTTTGCTGTACGTGTGTGTGTGTGTGTGTGCGAGCGTAACCAAATTAAACCAAAATAGTGGTTTTGTTATATATGGCAATGGTAATAGCAGCCGTTTCCATATAAAGAAACATTTGGCATTCATTGACCGAGCAGCTTGTATTACTTTCAGTTGAAGGATTTCCCTTAAAAAATGTTGTCAGCGAAATCATGGTTCACATGTTCAGGTTTAAAGCAGTACTGGCTGCTCGATCAATGAATAACAAAAGTTCCCTTATAAGGAAACAGTTAATATTACTATTAACACCTCAGCCTATCTATCTATCTATCTATCTATCTATCTATCTATCTATCTGAGTCTCTTCATATCTATCTATCTATCTCTCTATCTATCTATGTATCTATCTATCTGAGTCTGTTCATATCTATCTATCTATCTATCAGTGTGTTCATCTATATTAGTCTGTTTATCTATCTATCTATCCATCTCAGTCTGTTCATATCTATCTATCTATCTATCTATCTATCTATCTATCTATCTATCTATCTATCTATCTATCTGAGTATGTTCATATCTATCTATCTATCTATCTATCTATCAGTGTGTTCATCTATCTATCTATCTATCTATCTCAGTCTGTTTATCTATATTAGTCTGTTTATCTATCTATCTATCTATCCATCTCAGTCTGTTCATATCTATCTATCTATCTATCTATCTATCTATCTATCTATCTGAGTATGTTCATATCTATCTATCTATCTATCTATCTATCTATCTGAGTATGTTCATATCTATCTATCTATCTATCTATCTATCTGAGTCTGTTCATGTCTATCTATCTATCTATCTACCTATCTATCTCTCTATCTATCTACCTATCTGAGTCTGTTCATATCTATCTACCTATGTATCTATCTATCGCTGTCTGTTCATATCTCTCTATATATAAGCATATACATATCTATCTATCTATCTATTGGAGTCTGTTCATATCTATCTATGTATCTATCGCTGTCTGTTCATATCTCTCTGTATATAAGCATATACATATCTATTTATCTATCTATTGGAGTCTGTTCATATCTCTCTAACTAACTATGTGCCTATCTATAATTCTGTTCCTATCTATCGAGCAAATTCATCTCATATCTATCTATCTCTCTATCCATATATATATATATATATATATATATATATATATATATATATATATATATATATATATATATATATATAGAAAGAAAGAACGATAAAGATTCCAATATTCGCTTGAAAATGAAACGGAACTAATGCTTTTAATTTAATTATATTATTAAATTTTTAGCTTCCATTTTTGAAACAAGGTTATTACTGAGTAGCGAAAAAAACATATTTTAAATCAGTTATATATATATATATATATATATATATATATATATTCAAGCAATGTTTCGTCTATCTATCTCTGTTTATTCAAATGTCTCTCTCTATCTATCTATCTATCTATTTATCTCGCTCTGTTTATATCTATCTATCTATCTATCTCAGTCTATTAACATCTATCTATCTATCTATCTGTATAGCTGTCGATCTATGTTCATATATATCTAGCTAGCTATCAGTCTCTCTATCTATATATCTATTTCTGTACATATATATCTAGCAAAGGCATCTATCTATCTTGCTAGATAGATAGATTGTAATGTTTCTTTATATGTATCTGTCTATCCACCAAACTGTATACGGAATAAAGAGAATATAGAAGTCAAAGGCGAGATCTTCAATATGTTCAGCCTAAACCGTGAATTACGATATTGAATATAGTGAATAAATGATAGTATAAAAGGTGTATTCTTCTTTCCTTTCCCTAGAAAGCAGAATAAGAGAGAGAAAATACATTTGATTATTGATTTGCAAGCCACCTAGACCCTTGAGAGAATATAGGACTACTGACATCATTTCCCCGCTGCTTTCACCATTGGACTGTCACGAGAACCAATTAACTTTCGATGTTGTTATTTGCGCAGGCACACCCCAAAATCTCCGTTCAAACAACTAGTGTTTATCTACATCTTGGTGATGGTGGTGACTGTTTTCTTTTTGTGTTAGGATTCCGCCCCAACCCCCAACCTTCAAAATGAGCAGGATAGGACAACGACTATATGATTAGTCACTTATCAATACTTTTAAATATCGATGACTGCCGGACATATAATCGGTGTTAACGTGTTTGCCTTGGACGATCGGCCAATTTGTACTGCTCAGTCGCCATAGTGGCGGCACGCCTTGCAAAATCAAAACGAGTCACATGCGATAGAGAGTTAGAGAGAGATAGAAAAAATCTCTATCGTTGTTCGCCATTTACTCACAACTTTTTACTCACCGAGGCTCCTGCCCTGAAAATACCAGTTCACGCCAATGTTTTTGTAGGAAGTACAGCTTGCGATGATAAACTGTCCTGACACCAAAATGAAAATAACACTGACGTCTCATTTTAACAGATATATTTACCAAAATTACGCAAAACTATCTTGAAATACCAAAGAATAAATTTGTTCAATAAAACCGCCATTGGCTTCAACTACATCACCTAAAAGTCTTCAGAATCTGCTCCAATTCTTCTGGATGATATCCTAGTTTAAGTTGGTGAATGTTGCGATAATCTTTGCTTTCAGTTAATCTTTGCCGTTACAAGGAGTTTTGTTGGCCTTTCGCTCAACTGCACCCACACATAATATACAGGGTGTTTCAAAAAGAATACGCCAAAATCATCCTGTGATGTGTCAAAAAATTACAAACCTCTAGCATGAACACATGTGTTGTATATACATTCAAGTTTCATTTCATGTTTTATAAGTGCTCAATGTGACCACCACCGGCAGCGCGGACAACATCAAGCCGACATGAGAATTCCTCCCAAACGCGCCTCAGCATGTCACGGTCCGCCGTGTTGATTACAGCTGTTATTCGATCTTTCAAGTCATCAATACTTGCTGGAAGTGCTGGAACATAAACTTGGTCTTTAACATACCCCCACAAGAAAAAGTCACACACAGTGAGGTCCGGGGATTTGGCAGGCCAAGCACAGAGAGCAAGGTCTTTAGCACCTCTCCTCTCAATCCATCTCTGAGGCGCGTTTTAATTCAGATAAGCTCCAACCCCGAGATGCCAATGGCGTGGTGCTCCATCTTGCTGAAAAATGAAGTCATTCGAATCTGCTTGCAGTAAAGTGAATAGCCAGTTTTGGGTGCTCTGTTCCCCAAATTCACACATTGTGACGATTGACTGTGCCTCTCAAATGGAAATTCGCTTCGTCACTAAAAACTAAACGTGAAAAGAGAGTTTCATCACCTTCCTTCATCTCCAGCATTGACTCACAGAATGTCCTCCGCATCACCTTGTCATAATTAGTAAGTGTTTGGACGAGGCTTAGTTTGTATGGTTTCATGTGTAATCGTCTCTTTAACACATGTGCCATGTTTGATGGATGTCAGTTATCAGTTATCTCCTGCTAATTTTCCATTAAACATGGCACGTGGAACTAGAACAGTCTACCCCAGGGATCGAAATAAAGGGTTCAGTTCGAAATTCCAACCACCTGAAGAAGGCCAGAGCGTACAACGGCCGAAACGTTGTGACAAATATGGCGACAAAGATGAGGACAATGGTCCGCATAATGTAAATTCTGTACATGATACCTCATCTCAGAAATATAGACAGACTTTTTTATGTGACTTTACAATATATGCAGACAGAAAAATCAAAGCTAATGGCCCAGACATTGTTATTAGAGACCGTAGACTGCAATATATCTTTGGAGATCTTCAAAAACTATCAAAATACAAAGAACTTGAAATCTAAATCTAAAAAATATGGCACATAGGAACATTAACAATCCCTGCTGTAAGTGGAGTCCTCGGATTGATTGGAAAAGATTCCAATAGACTCATTGAAGGGATTCCTGGAAGCCCATGCCTTAAAGAAATACAAAAAAAATTGTTCGCACGAGTACAGCCCAGACCTTATGAATGGCTTTATCTATGTGTGCGATTTTTTTTAAATTGGTTAGTGGAAAATATCATGATGTCATTTCTGACCTTAGGTCTCTGGTCGGGACCCGGAAAGAAATGATAAAAAGAAATAAACTAATAAAAGACGCGTTTGGAATTACAACAAGAATGGCGTGTTTTTCGAAGCAGCTGAAAATTTAACGAAAAGGAAAACTACAAAAACAACCCAGAGTGAATGCTTCTGTATTATGAGTTAACGAATGATCTTCTACAAGCTTCGAACCCTGTCTGTAAAAGACCGTTACCTAATGGGACGGACAGCTTTGGGTGGTCTTAATGATCCGTGCGTCACTCGTGGCAACAATAAGAGATTTTAAAATTCAAACCATTTCTGACCTTAGGTCTCTGGTCAGGACCCGGAAAGACAGAAATGAGTATAAAGCAGAAACCAAATGAAATAAAATAATAATAATTTTGTAGCTGTGAGTAAAAGCAGTAGCAATATTACATCAGTAATAGTTCATCTGAAATTAATCTAGCTTTGAAAAAAATATTGGAAGCCCCCACCCCACACCGGCGCCAAAAAATAAAACAGTATTTCTTTAATTTCAAATTGACAACAATCGCAAAAAGATTGAAAAGAGGATAGGAAAATGAAAATTTAAAACAAAATGATTGCATGTTTAGAAACGGTAATTTACTCTCGTGTTTTCTCGTTGTACATGCGTCCATCTTCACGTTCAAGTTATCAGTACACGTCACCTGATTTTCGTGTCAAATTATTCTTTATTTGCGTCTCTCTCTCTCTCTCTCTCTCTCTCTCTCTCTCTCACACACACACATACACACACACACGCACACACACACACACACACGTCTTTTCTTTCCCGCCATCTGGTGTAATTTTTCAATGAATTTTATTTGTGCATTTCCAGTCAGAAGGCTTTTTTTCTTTTCTTCCGAGGCCGCCATTTCACTGGTGACTGCAATTTTGTCTATCCGTCCTAATTTCAATCAGCGTCTTCACTTTCTCGACCCTGCTCTCTCTCTCTCTCTCTCTCTCTCTCTCTCTCTCTATCTATCTCTCTCTCTATCTCTCTCTCTCTCTCTCTCTCCATTCGAGGCGCTTTACATTCGTCTTAGAATCTATTTATCTATCTATCTAAGTCTCTTCATATATATTTATCTATCTACCTTCATCTTTTCATATATATATATATATATATATATATATATATATATATATATATATATATATTCGGGGAGCTCTATCTATCTCTAATTCTATATCTATCTATCTATCTATCTATCTATCTCAATCACTATCTATCTCTAATTCTATATCTATCACAGTCACTATCTATCTATCTCTAATTATCTATCTATCTATCTATCTATCTATCTATCTATCTATCAATCACAGTCACTATCTCTAATTCTATATCTATCTATCTGTCTATCTAAGTCTCTTCATATATATTTATCTATCTCAACCTTTTCATATCTCTCTCACTCTCTCTCTCTCTCTATGTCTCTGTCTCTCTCCATTCGAGGCGCTCTACATTCGTCTTAGAATCTATCTATCTATCTATCTATCTATCTAAGTCTCTTCATATATATTTATCTATCTACCTTCATCTTTTCATATATATATATATCTCTCTATTCGGGGCGCTCTACATTCGAATCTATCTATCAATGACAGTCACTATCAATCTCTAATTCTATATCTATCTATCTATCTATCTATCTATCTAAGTCTCTTCATATATATTTATCTATCTCAACCTTTTCATATCTCTCTCACTATCTCTCTCTCTCTCTCTCTCTCTCTATACATATATATATATATATATATATATATATATATATATATATATATATATATATATATGATCGACTCTCCCGTCGAGATTCGACGTATGAGGGTCAAGCAGATCAGTTTCCAGGAAACCGACAGCTCAACACGGGCACATTAGATTTGATTATAGTGGTGAAGGCCTCGTGCAGGACCATCCACACTTTTTGAAGGGCCGAATACAGAAACCTGGTGCATCGAATGCCACAAGGTTCCTAAACGACCCTCCGCAGGTTTTGAATTCAGAGTTGTCCTTCTCCTAGACCAGTTGCCATCCAAGGCTATAGAAACCAGTCTGTTTTGCTATTTTGCCCATAGCTGGAGGCAGAAGAAGAGGATTCATACGTTTCCCAAGGATATTAGCACGTAAGTGAATGTAATGGATTCGACTGGAATTCGAACTAGAATATATATATATATATATATATATATATATATATATATATATATATATTGATCTGTGCCTGTTCATAGCAATCTATTTATCTATTTATCTATCTCACACAAGATGTTCTTATCGATCTATTTATCTCATTCTACTCATATTCCAATCTCTCACACCTTCTCGTTCCCACCCTCTTATGCACTAATTTTATCTCTACTTCCTCTTAATCTCACTCTTTCTGCATCGTTCTACCCCCCCTCTCTCTCTCTCTCTCTCTCTCTCTCTATTATAACATGTCTTTGCCGTATCTAGCGTTCTCTAATTAAAGCCAGATTGGAAGCCTGATCATTTTTTCCACGTTTTTTATCGTGAAAATTCAAATTACGCAAGAGAAAATGCCACGTCCGGATATGGGCGTCAAATCGGTAGTCGGAGAAGCTCGTTTACCAACACACAAATGCAATGACAATAATACATACATACATACATATTAGGTTGGTGCTAAAATAATGTCGTTTTCTCACATAGTAACATATATGAGAAAACGACATTATTTTTGCACCAACCTAATAAATACATATATATATATATATATATATATATATATATATATATATATATATATAATATTGCGTATTATTTAGGCAGCAATCCGTCTTTTATACATGTTTTTTCAAAGACTGACACAAGTTTTTATTTAATTTTTCTTGTAGTCGTAACGGCGTTTTCTTTTCTTGACATATTCAAAGAAGATTTTTTCCTTTTTAACTGAATGTCATAGTTTATATATATATATATATATATATATATATATATATATATATATATATATAATACCCAGCAATAAATGAAACTGTCAAAATGACCAAGGATTTCTTAAAGTTAGGAATCTCCCATCCTCTATTTTAAAAACAACTTGAAAGAGGCCGTTTGACCAACACAAGGTCTGACCATAATTAATGAAAGCTACAAATAAAATTCATTTTTTTTTAGATAGTTATTCATTCCTGTAATTCACTTCTAGTAACAAACAAGGATTTTTTTCTCTCCTGATGATGGCCATGCTGGCTGAAACTAGTTGAGAAACCTAATTGAAATATTTAAAAAAATATATTAATATACAACCCAGTCTGTCTGAAAATTTTTTTTTTTAAATATCTTATTGTTCAAAACATACATATGTATGTGTGTCTGTGTTTCTAGAGGGATAGGAATTTATTTTCCAAACACGGTCAGTATATTTTGGCCGTGTTCCTAATTAAAGTTATTGAGTGTTAACTTTTTTATTATTAGTACTGCCATTATTTTTAACTTTTTCATGAGGATGAATCTATTACAGTGTAACCCGGATATAAGAGAAACCCGGATATAAGACAGATTTTGCCTTGTCCCAAATTAGAGCCATACTTACCTAAACCAAATAGACCAAACCCGGATATAAGAGAAACCTGGATATAAGAGACTTCTTCTCCGGTCCCGACAACTCTCTTATATCCGGGTTACACTGTATATATTATCAACGAGTATGTTGCAGATTGAGTTTGTTAGGTTTTTGTGTGTGCTTAATGTGTTCTAATTGAGCTATGGTCAGAGAAATATAATTGAGTTTTCTTTATAGGCGTATAGTCGTATGTCCAATATAATTATTCATGAGTTTGTTTTGATCAAGGACGCAATTCTTAAAGATCTTGCAGGCGATTTCTTGTTGTTGATAATAGGATCACTTGTTTTTATTTTTCTACTACAGGCTGCCTCACAAAAAAGCAAGGAAATTTTAGATTTACCATATAATAAAAAGAAATTAATTAACATATAAAAAAATAACAATTTTAGTTTGAACACAACGTTTAATATTTGCGTTATTGTACTGTTTTAACCTACTAAATTTCTATCCTTTACTTTCCTTTCAAATAACTGTAAAAAAAAATCGAATATACTCTACCAAATTTCCTGTTTTTTTGGGGGGGGGGTTGTCGAGCATCCTGTAGGATTTTTACAGAATGGCCTCAATTAAGATCTAGAACTAAAATTGCAATATCAAAATCACAATATTAATAATAATAAAATAATTAAGTAGCAGGAAAAGCCATATATTTATCCATCACGAAATTTTGATTCGGTTCGTGATAAATATATATAAATATAAGTAAAGGTTTGTTACTAAATATAAGTAAAGGTTTGTTACTTAGCTGACTGATGTTACCTTCAGAGTTAACTTCAGAGTTTCGTAGTCCGACCCGTACGTCCACTCGTCAGGAGCTATCAGCAATTGACTGCTTATATTTCTCGACTTTTCTTTTTTATGTGCACTTATCATTGCTGTTTTATTCCGAAGTGTGTGTGTGTGCGTGTGTGTGTGTGTGCGTGCGTGCGTGTGTGTGTGTGCGCCCATCTATGCGCATTGCTACTCACGTTGTGATTATTTGTCGTGTTCTTCTTTCTTTTTTCCCACTCCCCACTTAACCTTTTTCCTCTTTTTTTTTTCAATTGTTGCTATCTGATTTACGGTTAATTTTCCTAACATTTTTTTTTTCATTTTTGAGCGTTCTAGTCTATCTTGGGTTAGGAAAATTTTATTTCGTTTTTTTACATAAATCATTGATTTTAATAAACATTCAGTGCTGGTGCTAATAAAAAAGTGCTCGATGTAATATAACAGAGCTATTAAGTATATATTAATAAATCATAATTAATCATTTTATCGAGTCTCGAAGAAACCTCAACAAAATGTAGAAAGGAATGGACGTCCGTTTCGTCCTATATTTGGGACTCATCAGCAGTGCGGATCCATTACCGAGAATTGAAACCCGAGCAGTTACGAAACAAGACAAACGCCATACCAACTGTACCAACGGGCCTCGTCTGTTGTCAAATCTTCTATCTACCTTTGTTGTAACCTAGAAAGGCTTACTGAACGAGGAATAATCAAAACGGAGGTTTGAAATGAAACGGTAATCTTTATAAGATCAACGAAATACAATACTCGCTAGCGGCGTGAAGTAGGTAAACCACTGCTAGTGGTGGGCTACTTAGTCAGCATAGTAACCCCTCTTACAATAGTGTCCAACGTATTTATAAAGATTGGGACATACCCATTAGTGTTCATATGTATGGTATATAACACAGACACAAACATATATATATATATATATATATATATATATATATATATATATATATATATATATAAACAAATGTTTAGAGGTACAAAATTTATATATAATTTTAAAACAAGGAATGTATTGATTTTAATTTTAAAAGTCTTTAAGGCCTTTTCAACCAACATCTCATCAGGAGGTAATCGTTGGATAATTAATTAACGAAAAGAATAGTAACGACAATAAAGAGCAAAAAGGGGAACACACTAAAATAACAAACAAGTGTATATACTTGTAACGAGGGGAGGGGAAATAACGTGTAAATAAATAAGCGAGGGACAGTTAAAATAAAGTATCCCCCAACAGATTAAGAGACTTTACAAATTCCTTCTGCCGATAGAGAGAAGGTTTCCTTAATCCTATACAATAATCATTTGAAGATTTTGGAATCGGTCTGTATAAGAAATTTGTAGGA
This sequence comes from Acanthosepion lycidas, assembly GCA_963932145.1. Classification (NCBI taxonomy): domain Eukaryota; kingdom Metazoa; phylum Mollusca; class Cephalopoda; order Sepiida; family Sepiidae; genus Acanthosepion; species Acanthosepion lycidas. The sequence continues at coordinate 63,680,891 of OZ010615.1, forward strand.
AAGAAAGAAGGAAAGAGACAAGGACTAAAACCGAATAAAAAGGAAGACAACTGTGAGAAAAAAGAAAGAGAGAAAGAAATTACGACAAGTTAAATTGAAGAGAAAGAAAGAAAACTGTAATAAATAAACAAAGAAAGTACGAAAGAAAGAAAGAACAAAACAAAGAAAGAAGAAAAAGACTGAATAGATATTGTTGTAACCTAGAAAGGCTTACTGAATGAGGAATAACCAAGACGGACGTTGGAATGAAATAGCAATCTTTATAACATCAACAAAATACAATACTCGCCAGCGGCATGAAGTAGGTAAACCACTGCTAGCGGTGGACTACGTAAACAGCATATTATACCGACTTACAATAGTGTCCAATGTATTTATGAGGATTGGGACATACCCATTAGTGTTCCTAGGCACAACATATAACAACTACATCTTATAAACGGCAAATTCTGTCCGTGTATCTGAAACAACTCTAATTCAGGCCACACTTGCTCTACATCGGCATATTATATATGTATGTTGCTGATGGAGGATAGCTTCATAATTTGTTAAATTCGCTCAAAATTGTTCAATATTCGAATAAGATTTTTAATATCTTTTTTTTATTTTGCCCATTAAAACAGGTATTATCGAAGTGAAAGGAGAAAGAATACGTATATATATATATATATATATATATATATATATATATATATATATATATATATAATGGACTCTCCCGTCGGTTTCGACGTATGAGGATCTGACAGCTTAACTGATTCAGTTTTGTACGATAATCTTAAGCGGCATTTAAGACCCGCTAGTGATTTACAAAGGAGGCCACATATGGAGCAAGTGTGAGGATTGTGAGATTAGATCACTGTTAGATTGGTTGACCTTTTAGATCTTGCTCTCGTTTCTTGAAGATGATTCACACAAGCAGATTGAAAATTGCTGAGTCCACAAAAACACGTTGATCTCCATTCTACCCGCTCCAAAGCTAAGCGCTCAAGGGTGTTATGTGGTATATTGACTGCTGACAGGTTTCATATATATATATATATATATATATATATATATATATATATATATATATATATATATATACCGGATGTAAAATAAAAGCATAATTTTCCATCACACAAAATGTTTAACATCTAAAAAAACAGATAAGATGCTTGACCATCTTAATACCATTTTCGCAAATGAGCAATGGTGAGAGGAAAAGATCATTCAGGGCTTTAGTAATTGTACCAACATTCATACTCTGGCTTCCTACTTCAAAGTCCATTTAATAACCATCAGGAGAACGGTGAATAAGCTTAGAAAAAGAAGGATAAGTAGAGAAGCAAACTAGATCAGGCAGTCACACCAGCAAGGGAGATCAACATTTCAACGTAGACATCAACTACAAAAGATCCAACTCAATCCACAAGATGCTTAGCACGTGAGAGGGGAGTTTAGCCTATGAATGTCCAAAGAGCAGAAAAAAAAAGACTTGAAAATGAAATCACACGTGAAACTTATGAGGCACCATGTTACTCCAGGACAGAAAGTTAGAAGGTTAAAGAGGGCGAAGATCATCTTGAAATTTACGCTGGAATATATATATATATATATGCATTTTATTTCAGTCCTTCTCGAGCTTCTGATCCTTAGCTATGATTAATTAATGATGGACATGTCATCACGGTTCTTCTGTTAAGCTTGGAGATTAATTATACATTCTTTTTGCTCAAAGTAGATTCCATCGAAGTATGAGTCAAACTCTTCTCCCCAGTTAAACTTAAATAACAGCACAGTCTGAGTCATATAACCTTCGATGGCAACCAGTCTAGGAGAAGGAAAACACGGATTTCAAACCACCCTCTCCCTTGTAGGTCTTCTAAGGATACGGACATGTTAACTTCAACATCCAGAAAGTAACCAGGATGCCACTGCACTATTCTGCCTTGCATGTTGCTATGAATCTGTTATACTGGAACATACCTATTCTATTGTTAATAGACTTTCCGACATATAACGAGTAGTAGTAGTAGCAGTCGCCAGTGAGTTCAATGGAGTTGGTGAGTCAGTCGATGTCGGACATTAAAGTATCAACCGCCACAACTAGATTGATGCATTATTAACTATTATATCAAGTTCCTAACGTTTTGTACGTCGAACCTATTTTAAGACCGACTTAGTACGAATACAAGCCTCCTCTGTGAAACTAATCTATTACAGAATCACAATTGTGAGACGGAAGGCAGTGGTGACCACACGGCGGCACTAAATGCGAAAAATGAATAGAAAAAGTAAAATGTCAATCTTAATTCATATTATTTTATTATTTTTAGTAATGTTTTGCATTTCCTTATATTTTTTTCACTTGCGTCTTAGTGGCTTTATTGCCTTTCTTGGGTTGAAATGATTAAATGATGAAAAAAAAAACGAACCGACTTGGTTGATTTATCAGAAAGACATTGGTGAAATGGCGCGATAATTCAGTAACCAAATATGGCAAAAACGGTTAAAAGGTGTCAGGATTTAATTCATGATGAGTAAATCTTCGATAAATGTCGTCTTTTCTTCAAGTGATTAACGAGTTTTTCTTCTTTTTATTGGCAATTATTTTTTTTTCTTTTCAGCCGACAAAATTTATTTTCCATTTCGAATTTGAACTTACCTCTTCCTCATGTAGATTTTCTCAGATCGAATTTTTACCTTTTCGTCTCTCTTTTGTTTTGTTTTTTTTTTTTTTCGGCTGTGAATTATATGTTCATCTCAATTGTTCCATCGCCATTCATCAGCATGATATATATATATATATATATATATATATATATATAGTACAGGTAATCGGTCCGTTGGTATATAATCCGGGTAGATGCGAGTAATATTAATTATTAAAACTCATCCACAGAGAGATCAATGTTTTTATTTTAACTGGGTATATGTATTTTACAGCAAAAAAAATCAAAAAACAAAGATGGCCTCAACATAGATATAGCCTATTTGAAGCCGTTTTATATACGGCTAACATCGGTCTCTAAGTGTCTGCCTCGGAACATAATTTTAAATTTATTTTCAATGTCAGTCCTCCTCTTGTAGACGCCTTGTTAATGAGAGTGGGTTTGTGTTAGCGATTGGTAGGGGCGTAAGTTATCTTATCCCGGGGTCAGCTATCTGGGGTTGGAGTTTATTTATGGCCAGGACTTTTTTGCAGTTCAATATCAGTTCCTGTAATGGCATCCTGATTACTGGATATTGAAGTTAACATTTCGTATCCTTAGAAGACGTAGAAGGGAGAGGGTGGTTTGAAATCCGTGTTTTCTTTCTCCTAGACTGGTTGCCAGGACTTATTGTTTGTGGTTTAATATCAGTTCTTACTGTGTGGTGTCTGTTATAAAAAGCCCCAGAGTGTCTTTTTCTGTGACTCACAGTAAATAGTTATTTTTCTTCTACTACAGGTGTCCAATATTATTAATAATACTAATAAGAAATTAGGGATTCAAACTTTAGCGCTTTACGATTAATGTAAATTAGTTGAGTTATAGATTTATAGATTGTGGGTAATACCAGAGCACCCAATGTAATCATGCTGTCCAACGCACTTATATGGTACATATCGTCATATATATATATATATATATATATATATATATATATATATATATATATATAATTATTTATTTAAAAATATGGTCCCAATACGCTACATAAGAGTTCTCATGTTTCAAAACAAGAATCCGAAAACTTCAATATAATTATTTGAATTAAATTGAATTAAAGTACTAAGCTCAAGCGAAATTTTTTTTGGGAATAACTTATTTCAGAAATTTATGTGTTTTATAAGCATATTCATTATTGAAATCAAAATTACTATGGTAACGCCTAGAGAAATTATTTGAAGAAAAGGGGCGTAAGGGTTAATAATCTGTATCAATATCTCAGTTACATTCACAGATGTCAAGTCAGGGTAAGGTTGGGGTGTCTAAATTTAAAGGGGGAGATGACATCACCTGGTCTGGTTAAGCGTCTATGGAGATTTCTTTATTTTTTTATTTTATTTTTTTATTTTTTTCTGAAAGGGTTTTGTGTATATAAAAACTGTCGTAAATCGCTAACGTTTGTTTTTTGACGACTTCATAAAGGGTTATCTTTATTTGTAGGGCATTTAAACTATTTATTAGGAATATGGAATTTAAAAATTATTTTATGCTAATTATCCAATGCAAAAATTTGATGATGTCGGAAAAACCGTTAACTCCTGTCAATTGTTTAATAGATTTTTATTATTTAGAAACTTAATAATGTGTAGTTTTTCATGTAGGCATAAAGGGCATGGGTCATCCCAAGTTTTACAAGTTCTAGTTTTGTTTAAAATTATAAACAAATGCTCTAGCCGTTACCATAGAAATTTTGATTTCAATAAAGAATATGGTTATAAAACATGTAAATTGAAACATGAGAACTCTTATGTAGCGTGTTGGAATCATATTTTTAAATGAATAATTATATTTATGCTCTACTTTTGTATCGAGCACTATTTTTTTAAAATAATAACAAAAATACTAAAGAACTTGGATTATTTACCTAACGAGTTCTTTCCTATTTTCTATATATTTTCACACACACACACACACACACATATATATGTATATATATATATATGTATGTATATATTCAAATATATTCAAGCAGCTATGTTTAAATAATTTAGACGTATTATGCCTATTTGTTTTAGTTTTAATCCTTTCAAAACAGTCGTTCAATACAATTCTTCTCCGTCATTTCCCATCTTACAAAGACCAACATTGTATATCAACTTAAATGTCTTTTGGGAGATTGCATTGCTGATAAAAATGTTAATACATATGTTGGTTTTACAACGGCGACGTTGACGAGACGGCTTACGTTTCACTTGAATGAGCATAGTTCAATCTCAGGACATCTAAAGTAACAATCGTGACAGATATTAGTCGAAAATACATCAGTACTTCATCAAAATAATAATAAGCAAAAACTTTTGGAAGCCCTTTTATATAAGAGAATTTCGACCAAAAATAAACCAATTACGATTATAGCGACAAAGAATAAAGAAACAAAGTTCTAAAAGTAATATAGAAACATTTTTTATATAAAACACTAAATTAAAACATTATAATTAAAAAATATTTTTTCTTTTTTTTAAATTAAAAAAGTTAGCTCCCTTGCATGACTGAAAAAAAAGAATTTCTAATTTGAACTGCTGTAAACGAAAAGTAAAAAATATTTTGAATTTACGGAATTACTGTATACATATCCATAGATATTTTAACCCCCTGAAGATGGTCTCAGATGAGATTGAAAGTACCTGGGAAAATAGAAATTATTTGAAAGAAAATTTTGGTATTTTTCTTAATCAGTTGTCTACAGCCACCAAGAAATTAGTTCACGGACTTTTGACTTTTTAAAACTAAAATAAATAAATATAATAATTCTAAATTATTGAGGACCACCTGTTTGAATTAAAATATACTGCATAAATATACATATATATAATTCATAGGACTGTGCCCCCACGAACCATGACTACTGTCCCTAAGCCGCTCCATTCATAGCCTTAGAAGCCGGTTCAAGCAATGATATACAAGTGGTAGAAATTAGGAGGATTTGAGATAATTATAATTAAGTAATTCATCGTGTCTAGAAGAAACTTCAACAGAATGCAGAAAGCACTTTTTTGTCTTATATTTGGGACTCATCAGTAGTACGCATTCATTACCGAGAATTGAAACCCGAACAGTTACTTCATCAGGCAAGCGTCATACCAACAGTTCCAATACGAACATTTCAGAGGTGCTTTGGTGTCAATCTGAGAGCAGTGCATAGGATTTGGAATGAGTTAGATGAGTTTAATTGGGATTATGAAGGGACAGTAGCTCGAAAAACTCAATCTGATCGTTCTGATAAGAAAAGAAATTTATAGCATCAAAGCCAATTAATGCCTGGATGAAGTAGCGCTGCCCTGGGTTAATAGGGTGACTGCTGGAAGATCCTATATCTGGCAAAATGACTCTGGATTATGCCACACAAGAGGCAGAGGCCAGTCATGGCTGTCAGACAATTCCTGCAACCGCATCACCCCTTGTATCTTACCACTTGCCACACTGCAACGACCTTGATTATTATGTGTGGGGCGCTGTTGAGCGAAATATCAACAAAACTCCTTGTAACACCAAAGATGAACTGAAGGCAAGAATTATGGCTGCACTCACCAACTTAAACAAGGAGACAATCCAGAAGAGATTCAGGAGATCCTGAAGTAATCTATTGGTTATAGTTGAAGCCAATGACGATTTTACTGAATAAATTTCTTCCTTCGCATTTCAAGATATTTTTGTGTAATTTTGGGAATATATCTGTTAATCTGAGATATCAGTGGCATATATATATATATATATATATATATATATATATATATATATATATATATTCAGTTGAATTGACGTTTAGTTGGATTTCTGTGAGTTTGTTACCATTCAATTATATAGATTAGCTCTATCACTGATATTGAGCGCTTTCCAATAAGTACCGCGCATATACAATACATATATATATATATATATATATATATATATATATATATATATATATATATATATATATATATATATAAAGTTGTCTCACCGAGATCTGGGACAATGCTTTTGACGTTAGGGTGACAAAGTTGATTTTCTCGAAAAATGCAACCTGAGACTTTCCTGGTGCAGTCACACATTTGCAAGGATGCGTGGCAACAGAATATTTAAGTGGACAATTGTGATCAACAGCCAGTTCGTTCCTTGCTTACACGCAATCAGATTGGTGTAAAGTGAGTCGCCTAGATACATGTGTAGTAGGATGTCCAATATAATTGTTCATGAGTTTGGTTTGATCAGAAACACAGTTCCTTAAGGGACATGTGAATTCGTAAATAATCTTCTCAAATCTTGCAGGTGTGTTGTTATTATTGATGATAAGGTTAGCTGTTTTAAATGTTTTATAGTAGACAATTTACTTTTTCTGTTCTTGTCGGGCACATACTCTAGCGTCATTGTTATCTAGCTGCCATAAATATGAGAAGTAAGATTTTCTTGCCGACAAATTTACCATGGATTCTTTTCCCTCTCTTTAATTCATTATTGTTTCACAATTCTCCTCCTCTAGACACTATATGTAACTATCAGTTTGTTGCAGGTGACAAACAATTCTTCAATCGGCTTAGAAAAGTAAGTCCTAACATAAAGCCATTTTGCTTTTCAATGACTTTGTTTTGGGTCTGCGTCCGAAGGTGTGTCGATTTAAAAACAAGAAGTGTGCTAGAAATTGATCGATTGTAGATTGTAGGCTTGTAAATGTTACGATCAAGGAAAAGGAATTTTAAAATCTTGTCGGATAAATTGTCTGTTATTTAAGTAGCAAATCATCTTATCGAAATATTAGCAGGTCCAGCCGACACACCCAAACAAATAAACACATTCATAACTAAAGACACTTAGTGGAAACTATATTCAGAGTCAAAAAGAATTCCTATAAATCTATATATCTAAATGTAGCGTAACGTAGCTGCAATGTTATGAGTCCTGACATGGCATCACGGTTTCAGTCACTTTTGTACCGTCGTAATGTGGCTTACCTGTGTCTTTTCGATAAATACTTTCATTAATTACATTATTCAGACTATCATCCTCATCTTTGTCGCCATATTTATTACAACGTTTCGGCCTTTCAGTATCTGTCTTCATTTCTGAGATGAGGTATTATGTACACTATTTACATTATTCGGACTATTGTCCTCATCTTTGTTGCCATATTTATTACAACGTTTCGGCCTTTCAGTATCTGTCTATATTTCTGAGATGAGGTATTATGTACACTATTTACATTATTCGGACTATTGTCCTCATCTTTGTCGCCATATTTATCACAACGTTTCGGTCGCTGTACACTCCAGCCTTCTTTCAGGTGGTTGGAATGTCGAACTGAACCCTTTATTTCTCTCACTGGGGTAGAGTGTTCTAGATCGACGTTCCATGTCTAATGGATGTCAGTTATCAGTTATCTCCTGATAATTACCCTCTTAAAGTTCTCCACTGCCTTAACCGGGTATTGAACTCACACTCTTTGGGTTCTGTCCAGCATCCACTGCCAAATAAAAGGACTGATATTACGTAATAGTTCAGTACTCCTCTTTTCTTTGTTTCTCTTGCTTCAAGTCTCTTCTTCATCTGTGAGGATATTGTCCATCATTCACTGCCATATGGGAGGACTGATATTACATAACAGTTCAGTACTCTTTTCTTTGTTTCTCTTGCTTCAAGTCTCTTCTTCATCTGTGAGGAGATTGTCCAGCATTCACTGCCATATAGGAGGACTGATATTACATAACAGTTCAGTACTCTTTTCTTTGTTTCTCTTGCTTCTAGTCTCTTCTTCATCTATGAGGAGATTGTCCAGCATTCTCTGCCATATAGAAGGACAGGTATTACATAACAGTTCAGTACTCTTTTCTTTGTTTCTCTTCATTGCCATATATAAAGAATTAAATTTACAGAACCGTTTCGTACCATTTTCATTAGAATAAGGAATCTTGTTATGTACCAATTTGCGAGTAAAATTGTACAAGTCTCTCAAAAATTGCATGTTAGTGTGTTGCTTTTAACTTTAAGATTACAACCTCGTCTTAAAGTTTTTTTAATGACAATATATTTGTTCCTAAATTTGATAACAACTTATTGATGTTGCTTGTATTTTATGATTAAGGCTTCTTGCATTTGTAGTCGTTTTTACCCGTCATACTGTATAGTATTTGTTTCTAATTTAACCGACGCACTAACTGACATTCGTCATTATAAACATTTTCAACGCCTTTGGAGATATTTTTTCTCCTATAAAAATTAGCTCTGATATCTACGGTGCCTTCTTTTTTTATCTCGAGTTGAAACGAGTACAGCGACTTGCTCTTTGATTGTTTTTCCTCAATGAAGTAAAATTCGAACTTTGGCTGTTTCAATAGTTTCGAAAAAACTGAAATCCTCTTCAAAAGACACAGAGACGTTATTTTGAACTCAATTTGAAAGCCACTGTTTGTCTTTAGATCAAGATTGTTAATAAAAAAAAATGGATAAAAATATAAATAAAACCATTGATAAATTAACAAAAGATCTACCGACGTCAAATCTATGCCATCGATACTGAGTTTGTTTTTTGTTTTTTTTTAAATAATTAAGAAATTATATTTTTACCTCTTTTTTTCCTGTTTTTAGATTTTAATTACTCCTATTCTACATTGACTTTCTTTCCTTCTTCGTTTTCTTTTCTTCTTTTGTCAGAGAAGAAAGCGTCCAAAAATAAAAGAATTTTACAAATTCCATTTTGGTATCGATCAAAAAATTATTCCTGGGCAGAAAGTGCAATCGAATTATTAAAGTCGGGATCGGACTTTACTGGCGTGCCAGTCGGTGTTTACGTCGAAAGTGACGTTGAGAAAAAAAAAAGGAAATACGTGTTCATTTATTTTATAAGCAACGTACAAATGGCGGCTTTCACGGTGTGGACGACGCATGCGCATTTATTGCCCATTCATATGTTATGACGCGCAAAATATATCAGTCGAAGTTTTTTGAAAACTATTTTTTTTTCTACTTCAGAAGCCAATAATATTTTCGGTGATGAAACTAAAACGTTATTTTTTTATTTATTTTTTTTTCAGGACGTGAGCGATTATAGTTTTCCATAATTTCCTTTCTGTTTGTTCCTTGCTCCATGCTTTGCAGCCAATTTTATTCTGCAAAAATTTAAATGCAATATAAATCTCTATCTACATTTCTCCTGATTACTCTTTCCTCTACCCGCTCGTTATTAATATTTTTGTCCCTAATTGTTCAGCACCCTGTAACCCCTTGTGTCTTAGTGACTTTACTGCCTTACATGGGGTGATACTGATTTCAAAAATTTCACCCCGAGCAAGTCGATAATGTAACTTGAACGCAATGTGTTACTGTGGTTTTGTTAACTCATTGGTTTATTTTTACGGCTTGTCATCTTTTTGCAGGTTATTTAAAGCCAGAAAATATTTTTAGATTCTAAGAATGTTTTTTTTTTTTTTGCTTTTGGCGCTAATAAGTTCTTTGCTAAAATGTTCTTCTATCGTACATCTCACCTGTGGAACTCTCTTACTGCTTCTTGCTTCTCAGTCAACTTTGATCTTCCAAAATTGAAATGCATTCTCAATCATTATTGTCTGTCTTCTTAATGTCTGTTCTTTTATTGTCCTCTCTCTTTAATAGTAATTTTTCTCATGTTCTCTAACATTCAGTAACCCCTTGCATCTTAGTGGCTTTATTGCTTTTGATCTTCCAAAATTGAAATACAATATCAATCGTTATCTTCTGTCTTCTTAATTCTTGTTCTTTTATTGTCCTCTCTCCTTAATAGTAATTTTTCTCATATTCTCTAACACTCAGTAATCCCTTGCATCTTAGTGGCTTTATTGCCTTGCTTGGGGCAAAATTACTGTCCGAATGTTCTGTATATCCGATTGCTTTCGTCTATGCTTTTAGTCGCTATTAAGGGCGATTTTTATTTTTAATTGAATGTATGGCTTTTTTATATCTGCATCTAGAATGTTCTTTTATTTTCCAAGACTTGACCAAAAAACATTTTGAAAGAGAAAGAGCATATGGAATGGAGGTCAGCTCTGACGAATCCAAAATGATGCTGAACAGTACAAACAGGAACACCCGTACTAACATTACGGTGAACGGGAATTCTCAGGAGGAAGTGTCCAGTTTGAAATACTTGGGAGCAATCTCGACTAAAGATGGTACATGCAATTCGGAAATCTGTACACGGATTACCGCAGCCATGGCAGCGATGACAAAATTGGCAAGAATATGGAGGAGCAAAATCAGCTTTGAAATGAAGTACAGACTGTGCAAATCGCTGGTAGTCTCCATTTTCCTGTATGAATGTGAAACGTAAACACTGTTGGCAGAAAAATTGAGAAGGAGTCAAGCGTTTTAGAGCAAATTCATGAGAAAACTTGGCATTTTCTATTGGGAACAAAAACCAATGAGCTTGTGTGGAAAGGGGTTTAGAAGTTTTGTGGGACACCCAGAACCTCTTCTCGTCACTCTTAAACAAAGAAAAATGGCGTGGTTTAAACGCATTACAAGACACGACACGCTGTGCAGCACCATCATCTTAGGCACCGTTGAAGACGGCGTAGGAGAGGACGTCAACGAAAAAACTGGTTGGACAATGTCAAACAATTGACAGGTATGACTGTACCAGAATTGCTGATGGCTGCCGTTGATAAAAGTTTGTGGAAAAAAAAGTTAGTGGCTTCTGCATTCGGATTCCCTCATATGATTATAAAAGGGGAAGATGAGGATGATGATGATTTCAAGATATATTTCCGTAATTTTTCTAAAATCTGTTAAAATGAGATGTCAGTGTCATTTCAATTTTCGTGACATTCCTTTGCATCCTGCACAGTGTGTCCCTAGAGTCTAGACACACAGACAATAATATATGTATACTAATATATACAAAGATTCGACGACACCCTGTAATAATAATAACAATGGGTCCAAGCGTTTGAGAACAAATGCATGAGAAAACTCTTTGGCATCTTCTATTGGAAACGAAACCCCACTGGGTTTGTGCGGAAAAGGGTTGAAAGTGGACCAAAAGAAACCTCTTCTCGCCACACTCAAACGGAAAAAAATGGCGTGGTTTGGACACATTACAATGTGCGACAACCTGTGCAAGAAAATCATGCAAGTCACTTTTGAAGGTGGACGTAGGAGAGAACGCCAACGCAAAAACTGGTTGGACAATGCCAAACAATGGAAAGGTATGACTGTACGAGAATTGCTGATGGCTGCCGTTGATAGACCGTTATAGAAAAGACAGTGTGGCTTCTCTATTCGGATCTGCCCTACGATTAAAAAAGTCAAGGGGATGATGATGATGATATCTATCTATCTATCTATCTATCTATCTATCTATCTATCTATCTATCTATTATAAGGCACGACAGGGTGTGCACGACCATCATGCAAGGCACCGTTGAAGGTGGACGTACGAGAGGACGCCAAAGCAAAAACTGGTTGGACAATATCAAACACTGGAAAGGTATCACTCTACCAGAATTGCTGATGGCTGCCGTTAATAGACCGCTGTGGAAAAGAGTTAGTGTGGCTTCTGTATCCGGATCCGCCCTACCATTACAAAGGTCAAGGGGAGGATGATGATAATGATGATGCAAGTGTTTCTTTCTTTATCGTTTCTTTTAAAACTTCGTCGTTGCTCACATGCTCCATCTAAGGTATTCTCAGCATCCTTCTGTAGAACTACATCCCTATAGTCTATAGTTTCTTCTTCATCTGAGAAGACATTCTCTAGCATTCAATGCTATATAAGATGATTGATATTGCATAGCAGTTAAGCACTCTTTTCTTTGTTTCTAATAATTTTTCCTGCATCTTACTACTTTATATATTCTAGAGAACACTTTGGAATTGAAAAATATGTCTTAAAAGCAACTACTCGAATACGAGGATGCTAGCCTAGTGGAAGACGCTTGCTCAGGCGTTTTTGTGTTTATTCAACACCCACAGAGCCAACCTGTGGTTTCTACTGCAACTATGCTGAAAAGACGTTAGTTACAGTTTCTGGGAGAGAACACGTTATCTAGAGTGATCAGCATTCCAAATAAGGCGAGCATGCTCAAACCCTCGATGACTTGTGACTTCACAACCACAAACTGCTCCCCATGGGGCCATCTACCAAATTTCACTTGCAAAAACACTTGCACTTCGAACCAAAAAGAAACAATTAAAATTTCAGAGACATATAATTTGAAAAGAGGGCTTAATGATTTTTTTTTCATTAGAACAGAATTGCAAAGAAAAAAAAGATGACGCTTGGTTTTAGAAAGTATGGGTCAACCCGTGGTATTGTTTTTTTAGGCATTTTTTAAATGTGCCGCACACTGGGATCGTCCCCTCCAGGCCGATAACATCACCTTCAAGTAACCTTCCTGACAAATCGCCTAGATTAGAAACCGTCTCGAACTGTCGGAAAGCTAATAATGTGTAATAGAAAGAAAAAACACTATGTTACACATTTCCTCTCATTAGTCTGACGAAGTCCGTTTTAAGGACGAAACGTCTAATATAGCTTCCTTAGTTCCACCAACTCGAACCATCACGGCTAAAACCCGTCAAGCCGTTTAAACTGAGTCCCCTTTTCGCATTCCATTTCTGAGAAGTTCTACCCGACAGGTCTCTTCCAAAGCACCGATACTGGAGAGGATACGTTTTAACGCCAGTCGCCATCTTCAGTCTTCCTGATTCCTATTTTTTATTGTTCTCTCTCCTCATTAAAGGCTCCCCATTTTCTTTCATTGTCTGTAAACGTTTGCGTCTTAGTGGCATTATCACCTTGCTTGTGATGAAATGCTTAAAAAGAAATGTGTTACATGGTTATCATTTCAAGTTTCTTGAATGGATTTGGAGATGTATATCTTACTTATTATAAAACGCAGATTGTGTGTGTGTGTGTGTGTGTGTGTGTGTGTGTGTGTGTGTGTGTGTGTGTGTACATGTACATTTATATATGGGATCGGAACCCGAAGGAGGCTACGGCGAAGGTCGGATTCTCTTTCGGGGAGGTAAACCGACCCTGAACCCGTTTATACGGGTTCAATGGGCATATTTTTGGCCGAGATCCCACGTTAAAAAGGCCTTGTGCCACATGACACCCTCGTGGTGGGGTGACTGTACGTTTATATAGTGGATCGGATTTCCTACATTTTTCAACCGGTTTCAACAAAATTACATTGCGGTGGTTCTAACAACGCCAAAAATTGGAAAAACACAATTGTTTTTGCACGAAATCAGTTTGAAAACACGATTAAGCGATTAAGAATGAAAGGGGGACAACTCATATCGAGTTATACTTATTATAAAAACCAGGTTGTTTGTGTGTGCGTGTGTGTGTGTGTGTGTGTGTGTGTTCGTTAATATATGGGATCGGATTTCCTACATCTTTCAACCGATTTCAACAAAACTTCACTTTTTTTTGGCAGGTAGTGTTTCTTATTGTCTTGCACACTTTTTTCTTTATTTTTACATTCAGAATGCTTTAAAAATTCCATTTACAAGACAATTGTTTATAATAAAATTCTATTCAATCAGTAGACTCATAACGATTGAAAACAATGTTTTTGTTTGGGTTTGACCAATTCGTTAAAAAAAAAAAAAAAAAAAAAAAAACTAATTAAGACATGCGTGTCCGTCAACCTTAAACAATAATCTTTGTCAATTTTATTTTTAGGTCTTTATGATGGTCGATACTTGATCCATCTATTACTGTTACATCCCCGGGCAACGCCGGGCGCTACTGCTAGGATTTATTATTTAAATACAATAATTGCGGGACAAAAGTGGGGAGTCGGTTGTGGCTGTTTGAGGATGTTGGCGGACCCTCGTGTCACTGCACACAATTCAAAACAATGTAAACAAAACGCGGAATTTAGACAAAAAAGACGACAATAGAGGCGGCAATGGAGATACAAAAGATGCTGGCAAACACTTACTTCACAGAATATCCAACGAAAATTTCAACAAACTGACGTGAAAACACTCCAATTTGCTAATGATATAAATATTTATTATCGTAAAATATAATAATTGCAGAACATGGACAAAAAAGGTAGGGAGTCGGGTGTCACTGGTCATCTATCCTGTACCTAGCTAATTCAATTTACGATCCATTGATTCATCCTTCACCTTTTACTCCTACATATACCACATTTTTATGTACAAATATCCTATGCACAAATGTTCGCAGTATATATATATATATATATATATATATAGTTTATGAAAAATATATATATTTAGTTTATGAAAAACTACGTAATCCAACCAAACATCAAATTAAATTATTTGTAGAGAGTCTAGAGACATTCAAATTTATATCAAACATTATAATCTTTATGAACCCCCAAAATAACACTTTCAAAGTAAGACAAAATAACAGCGTCTGTTTCTAGTTTTTTACAAAGAAAATTAGTGACATCTTCTCTTCTCTCTTAACTTCCTTCTCTCTTTTTCTCTCTATGGTTTTTTCTTCTCTACCCCTTCGATATCAATATATAACTTCCGTTAAGTTAACCGTTTAAATGTGTCAATATCTGCTAACTCACTCATATTTTCTCTCTCCCCCTCTCTTCCTCACTTCGTTAATTTACATGTTTAATACGGCCCGTCAAAAATGTGTAAATTTTCTTTTCATTTTTTATTTGGAAGGAAAGTCTGATGATCCGCAGTCCTTTTAAAAGGGCTGTGGTGAAATAATTTCTTACATGGAATCTTAAAGTGGTCTGTTTTTATTTAATATATATATATATATATATATATATATATATATATATATATATATATATATATGTAGTTTATGAAAAACTAGGTAATCCGTATGGGCAAACGTAAGCTAAGTAGGATAAAATCCAGAGAGCTGAATGTAAATCCAGAGCAAATAATTAAAATAAAAACAGACCACTTTAAGGTTCCATGTAATAAATTATTTCGCTACAGCCCTTTTAAAGGACTGCGGATCATCAGCCATTACTTCCACAGGTTGAAACAAAAAATGAAAAGAAATTTACACATTTTTTACAGGCCGTATTAAGCATATGTAAATTAACGAGGTGGGAGAGAGAAGACATGAGTGATTTAGATGTAATTTAAAATTTCTTTTCTTTTATACTTAAAATTATTTGAAGTCCAGGCATTTAAATTATTTACTCTGGATTTACATTGAGCTCTCTGGATTTTATCCTCCTTGGGTCTACCCATACGGATTACCTAGTTTTTCATAAACGAAATATTAGCTCCTTATAAAATAAATGTCTGGACATCAAGTAATTTTAAATAGATAGATAGATAGATAGATAGATAGATAGATAGAAATGAAAAGGAATAGATAGATAGATAGATAGATAGATAGATAGATAGATAGATAGATAGAAATGAAAAGGAATAGATAGATAGATAGATAGATAGATAGATAGATAGATAGATAGATAGATGCGAACATAGGAAGCAGAAAGAAAGAAAGAAAGAAAGAAAGAAAGAAAGAAAGAAAGAAAAATATAGATAGATAGATAGATATGAAAAGACTGAGCAAGGTAGATAGATATATAGACAGAGAGAGATGGTTGTGCGCACATAGACTAATATGAATATGCACAAATAATTAACAGAATGTGATAGATAGATAGATAGATAGATAGATAGATAGATAGATAGATAGATAGATAGATAGATAGATAGATAGAATTTGAATTTCTTTAACTACTTCCTCATCCGGGCACAAATCCCAATTTTTGGATGTTCAGAGATCAGATGAAGGGCAGCTTTTCAATCCCGCGATCGTTCTGATCCTACAAAGATATATGTTTATGTAGAGCAAGTGTCGTCCGATGTATAGGGGTTTCAAATACCCGGATGAACAGAGAGAATTTGACGTTTATTTATTTTGGATTATTGCTTAATCTCTTAAACGTATCAACGATAATCTTTGATAAGGGTTAATCGTTAATCTGATTGTTTGAGACGATTAACACACTGGTTTCTCCATTTCTACAGTCGGTGTCAATGGATGTCTAATTCTTCGTTCAATAAAATTGAACTTATTCAAAGAATTCTTCAATAAATAAATAGTATCTACCACAGAACTGTTATTTGTATGAACACATTTCCAAAAGGAACTTCTTTCGACCCATCACGCTGAAAACAACAGTTCCCGTAAAATCACCGAAGTTAAAGACCCCCCAGCCTGGCCACTAACTAGATGGGTGACCACTTTGGAATACCAAGAGCTATAAACTTCGAAGGGAGGTGGTGCTCTGTGTTTACGGTTATGTCACTTTCAGTCTCATGTTTCCGTATTATCAGTTAAGTAACTTCTATCTTGTTCAGTACTTAGATGGGTGACCGTTTTAAAGGAAGAAGTGTTTAAATAATTTTTTTTTTTTTTTGTTGATCGCGTGGAAAGACAGTGGGGGTGACAATACAAGAACCCCTCGATTTGTGTGACTAATGTGTATATTACAAAGATATACATTAATCGAAAATGCATTAATCGAATATAATCACTGATAGGAAATGATGTAATTTGTACATCAAATTTTAGTACCATTCACAATTAATTTCTAATTTGCGTACTTTTTAATAAAAATATAGATAGAAAATAAAAATGCTATGAATTAATGTTTATTAAACTGATTTAAAAAAAAAAAAAAACTTAGTCATTTGCCGCATGGTATTTTTTTCTGTTTTTTAAATAAAAGCCGGTACTGAGAAATTGACTTTTCAAATTTTCCAAAGAGATAATAATTTAAATAAGAATATTTTATATCATATTTTCATAGTAAATGCATACATTTTTTATAATTTGATATTTTTAAGAAATGTAAATTTCTGTATGTAAATAAATCATCCAATTTTTTAACAAAAATTCCGAAATTTCCTTTTAAGAATTTCAAAATAAAAAAATCAAAGTATGAAAAAATATGTATTTTTATTATCGGCTTGTATTATAAAAATTATCTTTTAATAACCGTCCATTTTTTTTTTAACACTAGTGCAATGACTTAGTTAATGTAATACCTGACAAACAAAATAGTTACCAATCTTCCATTTATAAATTTTAGAAAATTTTAATTAATCGATAACTATAAAAAAATCAATCTTAAATTACTATAGTTAAACTGAAGAATTTTTTGCCACACTAATCGAATATTATGTATGCGCTAATCGAATTTTGGTATATAAAATGTTTATCGTAATAATCGAAAATGCACTGATCGAAAACGCATGAATCGAGGAATTCCTGTAAATAAAATTCCCAAACAGATACTGTCTGGGGATCTGTCTGGGTACACAAGTAACGTTAGCTTCGCTTTAAAGAACAGTTTCAGTGAAAAAATGAATGAAAGAAAGACGTGTTTAATGTATATTTCAATGAAATAGAAAAGGTCGTCAAATTCAAATATTTTCATTTGCACCCAATTCTTAAAATACAAACCAGCATTTATTTCTACGATTGGTATTCAAATATTTTGTTAAAGTTAAGCTCAAATATTTAACGAT
>OZ010615.1:63704045-63714045 GCA_963932145.1 Acanthosepion lycidas
ACGTCTGAATCGATATTATAACATGACTTCGTTATCAAGCTTTTTGAATTTTCCTATACTTGTATTTTGATTGGTCCATCTAGCTTTTGTAACAACGTTTTCCCCTTGCGAAGGATTGTTAATTAATTTGAAACTTTTAAAACCATTTATTTTACATTCAACGTCATCACTTGATAAGACACCGAGGGTGTTGAAACAAAATGGCTATTTTTGTAGTGATTTTATAACATATTTATGTTATAAATTTTTTTAAAATAAATAATTATATATATATATATATATATATATATATATATATATATACATAAAGAAATATAGTCTTAAGGTGTGCTATATTTATGGGATAAAGTGCTCAATATCAGAGATAGAGCGTGTGTAAATATAAAAGTGAACATAGAAGTCAACACTTAAAGGCGACAGTCTTTTTCATGCTAGATGCAATCGTCAGGCCTGAAGATTTCATATAGCATGAAACAGACTGTCGCCTCTAAGTGTTGACTTCTATGTTCACTTTATATATATATATATATATATATATATATATATATATATATATATATAGCATTCACAGTTAAAATTCTATTTCTAACATGAACTCAGTCCACACTGGGGTTGAATAACACAAACGACCGATATCTCTTTCTGCCGAAATAGACTATTCCCCATATGAAATGAATTTCGATTTTATTGTTTATTAATTATTTGCTCTGTAATAATAATAAATACATTGAGCTCTTTTTCTGGATCACATTTAATATATTTTATTACTAGGATCGACTTGGACATACTTTTATCTATATAGATTAAAGTTATTTTTAAACCCCTTTTTATTCATTATTCGGACTATTGTCCTCATCTTTGTCACCATATTTATCACAACGTTTCGTCAGTTGTACGCTCCAGCCTTCTTCAGGTGGTTGGAATGTCGAACTAAACCCTTTATTTCGATCACTGGGTTAGGCTGTTCTATATAGATTTGTTACCTCTAATATATATATATATATACATGTGTGTGTGTGTGTGTGCATTTGTGTATGCGTGTACTGCATGTATGCGTGTGTGTATATAATTTTCCCAACATTGTAAAGTTTCTCGACAGAGGCTTATACGACAATGTCAGTCACCAAGAAGAGATATTAATAATTTAACAATATTTACGCCCCTGAAGTAGGCACTTGAGAAAAACAATTTTAAACAGCTTCAGAGCACTAATCCTTCTTAATCCGCATAATAATCCCCTCTATCAAAATAATCCCCACACACGCGAGGGAGTGAGCCGATGTACATGAGTATCAATATATATATATATATATATATATATATATATATATATATATATATATATATATATATCAAAAGTGATCTTTGAAGTCAACAGTGGCGACAGACTGTTTCCTGCTAGACGCAATCGTCAGGCGGCCTGACGATTGCTTCTATCATGAAATAGCCTGGCGCTTCTGAATGTTGACTTCAATGTTCACTTTTATATTTATATTTACATACGCTCTATCTCTGATATTGAGCACACTTTATCCCATAAAGATAGCACACCTTAAAATTTAATTTCTTCATATATATATATATATATATATATATATATATATATATATATATATATTAAAATAATAAGGAACAGTAAGATTTATAATCCGGTTTTCTTAGCAATTATTCTTATTTTAAAATAACAGTACTCGATACAAACTGTAGAGTGAAATATTATAATTATTTTTTTTTAAATTTGATTCCATCGTGACACAGAAATTTCTATGTTTCAAAACTGAAACTAAAGTTGTAAATTTAATTATAAAAATTAAACTTAAAATCCAGAGTTTTGTTGCATTGTCAAGCGATGCTAGGAATAACTTTCTAAGAAATTTACTTAATTTATAAGCGCAGACAATATTTAATATTTTGAGTTGTTAAGGTTAAGAAAAATTCAATCTATTTTGATTAGGGGTGGTTGGGTTTTAATTTTCCAAGACAACTTATGTATGCAATATATGGTATACTTCCGTTAGTGTTATTTCAATGACAATAAATTTTGGCATTTTTATTTATCTGCTTAACATATTTTTATACACAAATATTTTTATTTTAATTTTTATAATAAGACGATTCAGAATAACGATGCGATAAGGGAATTTCTACGGATATTTTATTGTCGTAGAACTCGCCATCAGCTTATTCAATCATTAACTGAAGAATTAAGGTTCATCAGAAATTTGAAATAGGAAAACTGTGAAATTATTACGGGTCTTTCTAGTTTTGTTAAGGTTGTTAAGCTCAAATATTTAACGATGCGATGAGGGAATTTCTACGGATATTTTATTGTCGTAGAACTCGCCATCAGCTTATTCAATCATTAACTGAAGAATTAAGATTCATCAGAAATTTGAAATAGGAAAACCGTGAAATTATTACGGGTCTTTCTAGTTTTGTTAAGGTTGTTAAGCTCAAATATTTAACGATGCGATGAGGGAATTTCTACGGATATTTTATTGTCGTAGAACTCGCCATCAGCTTATTCAATCATTAACTGAAGAATTAAGATTCATCAGAAATTTGAAATAGGAAAACCGTGAAATTATTACGGGTCTTTCTAGTTTTGTTAAGGTTGTTAAGCTCAAATATTTAACGATGCGATAAGGGAATTTCTACGGATATTTTATTGTCGTAGAACTCGCCATCAGCTTATTCAATCATTAACTGAAGAATTAAGATTCATCAGAAATTTGAAATAGGAAAACCCTGGAATTTTCTTGAGTTAAAACTAGTTTAAAGAAAAGGCACAGGGAAGCTACCTTACGGTGGTGGCTAATTGCCTGAAACCGAGATGCCATTTCTAGTCTAATAATAATTCAGATTTTTCTTTATAACTTTTACAAATATCTCGGGGCGAACAGCAAATGTATTAGACCAGTAATATCCCGCCGGGTTTAGATGTGCGTATGTCTGTCGCCAGTAGGTTTAGCTAGATGTGAATGTGATATTCAATCATAAACCGTCCTGTATATCTTGAAAATATTTACGTTTTTTTTTGTTTTGTTTTTTTCTAATATGACGTGTTTTTGTTTTTGAGTTTTCCTCGCAGATTTGATCTGTTAATCAGACTAAAATGGCTGTCGCTTTTTCAACAATCCCCGCTTTCTTGCTCTTTATTTCTTTCTTTCTTTCTTTCTTTCTTTCTTTCTCCTACTTTGCGTTCATTTTTCACTTCATCCCATCAGATCCGACTCAAGCCATTAGCAAATGACGTCAAAAGCCGATTTGGAAGAACCACCAATGACAAAATGGCTACTTTTGAAAGCCACAGACGATTATAGAGAGATATGGTGTTGTCAGGTGTTTTTCCGCTACAACGGAAAAACATTTTAATACATGAGCTTTCATTTTGACTCGGACAAGAGCTTTTCGACTTGACTATCGTGTCGGAACTATTGACAAACATTGAAAGAGAAATGCTGACAGTATTTTGCCTACAAATACATTCGACCAATGGCAGAGGTTCTAATTTTTTTCTAAATATCATTTCACTCCAAGGAATCCATTAAGACGCAAGTGGTTACTAAGTGTTAGAGAGTATTTGAAAAAAAAAAGAATAATTATTACTATTAAGAAGAAAGGACAATAAAAGATCAAGAATTAAAAAGACAGAAGATAACGATTGACATTGCCTTTAATGTTTTGAAAATCAAACTAAACAGGGAAATAATAAACCGAAAGATAGTTCCACAAGCAGGAAGTGTTAGAGAAGGAACTCTTAGCATAGAACTTACGCTTATATCTAGCCATTTCAGCTGTAAATTAATGAGACATTGACATCAATCTAGTACTGAACTTAAATTCATAAACTCTAGACACCTAAAGGAAGGTAATATTTATTTTGGAAAAATACAAAAATGTGGCACAAGGCCAAAGGGGGAGATAGGGGAAGGCTGGTCTTCAATCTGTCTTATCTTAAACTTAGCTAGCCACAATTATGGATCCAAACATACTACAGTCTTCCTTATACAAAAACAGGCATTTCTTACTTACCATTCTTACTACAGCCACCATAATACATCCAAGTCTCTATGAAGACCTTACTAGTTCCCAAAGAGGAAAGCAATATTTTTTTGATATAATACAAAAATGTGGCACAAGGTCAAAGGGGGAGATAGGAGAAGGCTGGTCTCCAATCTGTCTCATCTTAAACTTAGCTAACCACAATCACTGATCCAAACATACTACAGTTTTCCTTATACAAAAACAACCAATTCTTACTTACCATTCTTACTACAGCCACTATAATACACCCAAGTCTCTATGAAGACCTTACCTGTTCCCAAAGAGGAAAGCAATATTTTTTTGATATAATACAAAAATGTGGCACAAGGCCAAAGGGGGAGGAATCCCATCCTCAGAACTATTACGATGAAATTATATATAGAAATGGAACAAATAAACTACATTACGACGGTGGGTTGTGACTGAAGCCGAAATGCCAGGTCAGAACCAATAACATTGCAGATCTTTCATTTTATCAAGAATCTCTAAATATATAGCAGATGCACCAGGGTAGATGTAGCAGCAATATTCAAAGTAAGGACGAATGGTAGACTTATAAATAAAAGGTACGGTAGTGGGAAAGTGACTGAAGCCAAGATGCTACGTCAGGACTAATAACATTGCAGATTCTTCTTTGAATTTTATCAAGAATCTCTAAATATATAACAGGAGCACCAGACCAGATGTGGTAGCAATAATCAAAGCAAGGACAAATGGTAGACTTGTAATTAAAAGGTACGGCGGTGGAAAAGGGACTGAAGCCGAGATGCCAGGTCAGGATTTAAAATTAAAAGATCTAGCAGGAACACCAGACCAAAATTCAAAGCAAGCACGAATTTGAAATTAAAAATTAGGCGAAAAATTACCGGATATTTTCCAAATGACAGACTCAGCTGTACTCGCAAATAAATCTTATTAGAAAATATCTATGCAAAGAAAATTAACAAAAAGCATTGATATACATTTTCTTGTCATGTATTGCCGACAAGGCTAAACATAAATGATCGATTTCTAACAAACTGGTGCACCCTGCCAGGCAACAAACTGGTGCACCCTGCTAGGCAACAGCCTGTCTTAATAGCACATTAAATTTACAAACATACATAACGTTAATGGGCGAACAAATGACTTATAGCTGTTCCACTTATATATGCTTTCCGACTCAATACATCAAGTTAACGTATAGATAGATGCGAAAAGACTGATATATATGGCAAAAGACCTAAATAGCTAGCTGGTAAGATATGCATTAAAAGGCTGAGACAGATAGATAGATAGATAGATAGATAGATAGATAGATAGATAATGAACAAACAGAGGTAGATAGATGCATATATATAGAGAGAGGGAGATGTGTAGATAGATAGATAGATAGATAGATAGATAGATAGATAGATAGATAGATAGATATAAACAGACTGAGATATGTAGATAGATGCATATATAGAGAGGGAGGGAGATAGATAGATAGATAGATAGATAGATAGATAGATAGATAGATAGATAGATAGATAGATAGATATAAACAGACTGAGATATGTAGATAGATTCATATATAGAGAGGGAGGGAGATATGTACATAGATAGATAGATAGATAGATATAAACAGAGATGAATAGACTGAGATAGATAGATAGATAGATAGATAGATAGATAGATAGATAGATAGATAGATAGATAATGAACAAACAGAGGTAGATAGATGCATATATATAGAGAGAGGGAGATGTGTAGATAGATAGATAGATAGATAGATAGATAGATAGATAGATAGATAGATAGATAGATATAAACAGACTGAGATATGTAGATAGATGCATATAGAGAGAGGGAGGGAGATGTGTACATAGATAGATAGATAGATAGATAGATAGATAGATAGATAGATAGATAGATATAAACAGACTGAGATATGTAGATAGATGCATATAGAGAGAGGGAGGGAGATGTGTACATAGATAGATAGATAGATAGATAGATAGATAGATAGATAGATAGATATGAACAGACTGATATAGGTAGATAGATATATAGACAAAGAGACAGGGATGTGTGGACATAGACTAATATGAATATACATAAATAATTGGCAGAATGTGCTATATATATATATATATATATATATATATATATATATATATATATATATATATACATACATACATGCATAGATACATAGATGTTTTTGTTTTCTTTTTTGTTCGTTTTCTGTCATTTGATCTAATATTTAACAATTTTGCTGACTCTTCATTAACATCAATCGTTCTTATAATTCCACCCGACAGAGAAAAAGAGATAAAAAAAATAAAATACCTCATTTATTCTAAGCATCCCTCACTTAGCTGTCACCTTTTCAATCGAAGACGGGCACCTGAGCGACTCGTCGCTTAAATCATACTCAACGAAATCATCGGATCGAAAGACAAAAGGCCGATTCTATCTGTGCAGACAGACAGTAATTATTATCTGTTGCATTTAGCATCAAATAGGATCACAGATTCTGTCTGAATTTTTGAAGGAGGAATTATATACATTGCTTAACCTTGGTCATATATTCACTTTGTTTTTAGTAGATAAGCTCTCCAACTTTCTTCAATGTTCTGGATAACCCTTTATTTAATCAACGCGATGGATCGTTCCCGTACGACTCACCACATCGTCATTTATTATTCTTTATCTCTACGTTGATTAGCCGCCAGTATTTATTGATCTCTATCCTTGATTAGATATAGCCGATTGTGATATACGATTTTGCTGGTTAAGATTTAATTGGTAATGGCAGTAGAAAGTACTAAGAGTAACACTAATGTTTTATCTCCATTCACTCTCGACCCAAGTGTTGGACGAATGTGGGCTGGGATTTATGGCCTTCCGTAATTAATCTGGCCACAGAAAGGAGTTTTCAAGTTACATTAAAGAGGAACTGTTTTGCCAGCTTAACGGCATCTCCTAGGAACCAGAGGAAAAAAAAAAAAGCTCATCCGATCACATGTGAAGATATTTGTAGAAATCCAGATAGGTAGGCACATGACGACGGTGAGAAAATGGCTGAAGTCGAGATGCCAGATCAGGATCGATTACATTGCAGATGATTCTTTGGATGTTGTCATGAATCTTGAGATGTACAGTAGGACCACCAAACCAGATATGGCGACATTATTCAATGGACAAACGAATGGTAGATTCATAAATATGCAAAATGGATTCTGACATGAAAAATATTCTGACACGGTGACCAGATATCCTTGCAATAGATGCAGTAATTGATTCGATATATCCGGTCACTTGCTGTCAGTGTTAAACGTAAGGCCAAGAAGTGTTGCTCTGCTGGAGTTAAGTGTAATGCAAAACACTTCTTAATGTATGACGTCATTTGTTTACATTTTGATACGCCATGAGCAATTATGAATGTACGAGATTCATGGAAGATTGAAGTTTATAAGCAGTAAATTCGACCTTGCCAACCGAACGATCCTTTGTGGCCGAATCGGTTTGGCACGCCGGGCTAAATGGCGGTTCCGTATAGGATGCAGGTTCGAATCCTGTCAAAGGACGAATATTTTCTATGAAAATTTCTCGGACATTCAGGCAGGTAAATGTTATTTAATACTATTTATTAAAAACAGAGCATTTACTTAAATATTTGTATCTATAAAAAGAATGTTAAAAACACAAAAATGTCTTAAAATAATTGTCGGACTTTGTCCGTTTCATAATATATATATTGGGGTAAAAAATCTCTTTAAAAATAATGCATGTTTTTCTTTCCTTATTTTCAGTTATTCTGAGCCACCGGTTTCAGTCGTCGTCGGCATGAGCTCGTGTCCAAGAATTTAATCTTATTTGTTGATCACTTCCATTATAACAATCAATAGAAGAAAGTGCCGATGGCATGAATTTGTTTAAAGTTAACCTCAATTAAACAAAAAATGAGCCATGCACTTGATTTCACGACCTTCCTTTGCGGTACATATGGAATGAGATATGCAGAATCCTGTTATAAAAGTACATCAGACTGCTGCTGAAACTTTTATAATTTCGAGTAGCGCCTTCTGTAACATGTCCGTAATACGTAGCCCTCTTTATCCGCTGGTTCAATCGTTGAGATCCGTTGTAATCATTAACCGGTCGTTCCACCTTTGTGGTCTTTGAGATTGATCGTGCTTAGTGTGGGTCATTGTCTTCGACCTTGCTGCCAACAATGGCCCGGACAAGTGTTTAGAAATCCTGACAGCATCGTTCCCAGAGTCATTGGCCAGGCAAGCCTGTCCGCCCACCAACAGATGTACCTGCATAGACACACACACATATTTTACACTGGATATCAGAGTACATTGAGATATTGTAGGAAAAGTATTTCTAGTTTTAATTGTTTTTCTCTTTGACTGTTGTTTCAGTATCGTAGATTTCTTTCCCTATCATTTATCATTGAAACATGTTAACAACATTTACTGATGATTTTATTCTTTTATCCGCTTCTTATTTATTGATTCTAAAATATGTAACGTAACATTTTATAGACAAATACGTCTTCGACCTTGCTGCCAACAATGGCCCGGACAAGTGTTTAGAAATCCTGACAGCATCGTTCCCAGAGTCATTGGCCAGGCAAGCCTGTCCGCCCACCAACAGATGTACCTGCATAGACACACACACATATTTTACACTGGATATCAGAGTACATTGAGATATTGTAGGAAAAGTATTTCTAGTTTTAATTGTTTTTCTCTTTGACTGTTGTTTCAGTATCGTAGATTTCTTTCCCTATCATTTATCATTGAAACATGTTAACAACATTTACTGATGATTTTATTCTTTTATCCGCTTCTTATTTATTGATTCTAAAATATGTAACGTAACATTTTATAGACAAATACGTCTTCGACCTTGCTGCCAACAATGGCCCGGACAAGTGTTTAGAAATCCTGACAGCATCGTTCCCAGAGTCATTGGCCAGGCAAGCCTGTCCGCCCACCAACAGATGTACCTGCATAGACACACACACATATTTTACACTGGATATCAGAGTACATTGAGATATTGTAGGAAAAGTATTTCTAGTTTTAATTGTTTTTCTCTTTGACTGTTGTTTCAGTATCGTAGATTTCTTTCCCTATCATTTATCATTGAAACATGTTAACAACATTTACTGATGATTTTATTCTTTTATCCGCTTCTTATTTATTGATTCTAATATATGTAACGTAACATTTTATAGACAAATACGTCTTCGACCTTGCTGCCAACAATGGCCCGGACAAGTGTTTAGAAATCCTGACAGCATCGTTCCCAGAGTCATTGGCCAGGCAAGCCTGTCCGCCCACCAACAGATGTACCTGCATAGACACACACACATATTTTACACTGGATATCAGAGTACATTGAGATATTGTAGGAAAAGTATTTCTAGTTTTAATTGTTTTTCTCTTTGACTGTTGTTTCAGTATCGTAGATTTCTTTCCCTATCATTTATCATTGAAACATGTTAACAACATTTACTGATGATTTTATTCTTTTATCCGCTTCTTATTTATTGATTCTAAAATATGTAACGTAACATTTTATAGACAAATACGTATTTTCAAATTTGTAGGAAAAGCGTTTTGAATCGTTTGAATAATTTATTTTATTTATTTCGTCATTTGTTTATTTTTTTTACTATTGGTTCAGAATGGTCAATTTCTTTCTCTATTATTTACCTTTCAAATCAAAAATGATTATATTCAGAACATTTAATACACTGTATTTATTAAATTACATATACATTGATATTTGCTTTACATATTAATGGTTATTGGTTCAGTATCACAGATTTCTTTCCCTATTATTTATCATACAAACATTTTAATAACATTTGCCGATGATTTTATTCTTTTCTCGCATTCTTATTTATGGATTTTAAAATATGCCAGATGTTACTGTACCACAGATATAACGACATCTATAATAGTTA
>OZ010615.1:63719045-63721545 GCA_963932145.1 Acanthosepion lycidas
AGCACCTTGTCTGACGTATTCAATGAAATGTTCATGAAAGAAGGATTCGTGCCATACATATATATATATATATATATATATATATATATATATATATATATATATATATATATATATATATATATATATATATATATATGTAAAAAATATATGGATATAGAATCCGACAGTATGAAGAAAATATACGGGAAAAAACAAACAAAAATCCTTACAAGCAATAATGCTGTTTTAATGTTAATATGTCGACGTCTAACCCTAACCCTAACCCTAACCCTAACCCTAACCCTGCCTGAAGATGGTTTATTGACCGAAACGTCCGACGTCGACATATTAACATTAAAACAGCATTATTGCTTGTAAGGATTTTTGTTTGTTTTTTCCCGTATATTTTCTTCATATATATATATATATATATATATATATATATATATATATATATATATATATATATATATTGTGTGTCTGTGTTGTTAAATTCTACCGATATAGTGAAAACTTTTAATTTTTTTTTTTTTTTTTTTTAATATTTTCGATTAAGATTCGGAAATTATAATTATTCTTCAACTGTCATGTGTTACCAGAAGATGTTCTATTTTAGATATTTTCTTAATTTTTCTCAAAAAGTATAAATCAAAGCTATGTTTATGAGAGCAGAAAAAAATGACCACATTCATAAGCTTATTTTTCTAATAGATTATTCTGGAAAACAAACATCACTGACTAATATTGATAAATTAAAAGTTTTCTCATTTGATCACTTTTTGCACATTGTCTTTGAGAGTAAAAGCTCAAAGTGTTTAATATAAACATATATGTGGCTCCATTGCCTCCATAAGTCATAATAACTTCTGAAGGGTGGTTAATTTCAATTTTGAAGACATTTGAGGTAAAATACACAAGCCAATTTTAAAAGAATTTCTATGGACTCACATCACGCATTATATGAATAACATAATTAAAAACATTGATAACTGGGGTACTAAATTCTATCTATGTGATTTTAAAATATATTTCAAACAATAAAAGATAATAATGAAGAAATATAACATATAAAATGGTCAACTCTCTTTCACATCTAACTGTAATATTATCAAGCTTTTCTCTTAAAGTTTATAGTTTATAAAAACAATTAAGAGCGGAAATAAATCATTTAGTATCATTAAAATGGAGAAATCATAAAAAAAAATATCATAGTCATTAAAAATAAATTAACTTATCTTTGATTGTCTTTCCATCATCCCGTCTCACCTAATATACTCTTCCGCCGCAGTTTGGGAATCCCTGCTCTCTGATCCAGGCCCTGCACTCTGATCCAGGCCTTGCATTCTGGCCTAGTTACCCAAACTTACTCCGGATCCACTGATGAACTGCCAAAGTCCTCTACGAACAGGAAAAACAACGATTATTTAGTAGCAATGTCATTTTGTTAGCTAGGATATTTCTAACCGTTTGTCTTAGAATTTTTTAGATTTCTGTGCTCATCTTTGTAAACAAGGTAGATATGCAAATAGCGTAAGGGCTATCGGTTTAGAAGTTTCGCATCAGTTCGTAAGGGCTACTAGAGTTCAAATTCTAATGAAATCTGTCGCACTAATACACTTGGGAAAGGAATGAATCTTTTTAAACCCAGGTGAGAGTTAAGTAACAAGAGAGCCAGGGAACTCAATGTTTGGGGCGGAATCAAGTGGAGGAGAACGAGACAACACTGCATTTTAAAAATGTGGACAAGGCAAAGGGGAGCGATTCGGCCTTTTCAAGAACGCATGACAATTCACAGGAAAGAAAGAAAGGGGAACCGTGTGGAGCCACGACCGCCTACATCCTCAAAATATTTAATCACGACTTAGTGTAACCTGATTTTTTTAGTTCAGGTCTATCATCGCTAAGGCGAATAGAAGTGAGGGTACGGATTACCCCTCCAAAGTGAGGGTAGGGATTAGCCTCTCTAAAGTGAGGGTAGGGATTACCCACTCCAAAGTGAGGGTAGGGATTGACCACTCCAAAGTGAGTATACGGATTACCCCCTCCAAAGTGAGGGTATGGATTACCCCTCCAAAGTAAGGGTAGGGATTAGCCTCTCCAAAGTGAGGATACGGATTAGCCCCTCCAAAGTGAGGGTACTGATTACCCCTCCAAAGTCAGGATAGGGATTAGCCCCTCCAAAGTGAGGGTAGGGATTACCTCCTCTAAAGTGACAGTAGGGATTACCCCCTCCAAAGTAAGGGTAGGGATTGCACTCCTCCAAAATGAAGGTAGGGATTACCCCTCGAAAGTGAGAGTAGGGATTATCCCTTGAAAGTGAGGGTAGGGATTACCCCCCTCCAAAGTGAAGGTAGGGATTACCCCTCCAAAGTGAGGGTAGGGATTACACCCTCCAAAGTGAGGGTAGGGTTTACCCCTCGAAAGTGAGAGTAAGGATTACCCCTCGAAAGTGAGAGTAGGGATTACCCCTTCCAAAGTTGCCCGTTTGTACTTCTTTATGATTTTTTTTTTACATCTC
>OZ010615.1:63726545-63756545 GCA_963932145.1 Acanthosepion lycidas
ATTTAAATTTAAAACAAGAATAAAAAGGTGATTAAAATAACTTAAAATAAATAGATAAAAGGATGTAAGGGATTATTGGAGAGACAGAGTTGGGGAGATCTTAGAGTAGGGGAAAGTTTATAAATTATAATTAATATAGTGTAAACAGGTTATATAGGTGGGGATTAGAAATTAGAATTAGTTATACATTCGACATT
Organism: Acanthosepion lycidas; assembly: GCA_963932145.1. Taxonomy (NCBI): domain Eukaryota; kingdom Metazoa; phylum Mollusca; class Cephalopoda; order Sepiida; family Sepiidae; genus Acanthosepion; species Acanthosepion lycidas. The sequence continues at coordinate 63,726,743 of OZ010615.1, forward strand.
TGAAGATTTAGATGTGAATGAATATTATGGAAATATGATTGCCAATCAAGTTAAATCTATATTATGGAAATTTGAATTTGTTTTTATGTCGATATTTTAACACTAATTCATTCCTCTGATTTAATAGTTGGCTTTGATTATTGTATTTTATTATTGTAATTTTTTCTTCTAAACATAAGTCACCCTTGCTCTAAGACTATTAAGAATATAGGATGAACATATAATTTTCCATATTATCTGTGGACTCAAACTTTTCTCATTCAATTGCTAAACTTTTTTTTTGTAAAAGCTGTTTGGTGTTTTAGTTTAGTGTTAGAAAATGAGTGGCTATGTGTATGAAATCCCTGTTTCCATGCCCCCGAGGAAATTCCAATGTAAACATTATAATTTTTCATATTTTATTTAGAGCACCTGAAGATTGCAGGAAATGCATGAAAGTCCGAGTCGTCTTATCGACGCTAGATAATATGTTTATTCACTAGTATATACTTATAGCTCTGCCTCATAACATTGAGCACTGTATTTGTAACAGACGTGAAAGAAATATATTTATATGTACGTAAATTTTTTCGTGCGTGTATGTATGTTTTTTTACATACACAAGCCAATATATACACACACACACATTATATATATATATATATATATATATATATATATATATATATATATAGATAGATAGATAGATAGATAGTGAGTTGCGGGATTATTTTTCAATACGGTCAGCAGAATATTAATATTGTTCATAGTTGATATTATTGAATGCTATCATAACAGAAAAATAATGGAAGCATTAATCTTAAAAAGAAAAAGTCAATACTGAATAATATCAACTGCGGACACGGCCACAGCGTGCTGACCCTGTTTGTGAACAAATTTTACAACTCCAAACCTATATATATATATATATATATATATATATATATATATATATAACAATCTATCTTTATATCTATTATTTAACCAAACCACTTCATGTCTATATATTTTTCTTAACTTGTTCAAATATATATATATATATATATATATATATATATATATATATATACATATATTTCTCAGTGTGTCTGTCTCTTTATTTATCAATATTCGCTCGACGGTTAATTACAATAACAATTAAGAAAAAGCAATTAATCAAACTTCTAGACATTTATAATTAAGATAGTTCTATTTAAATTCTGGTTAATAACAATAAAATTCTATGGTAAACAATAATAAATTAATTACCGATACTCTTCTAACAGTAAACCACCAATGTTTCAATGTCTTGCCTTTTTACTGTACTGTAAACCACCGTATATATATATATATATATATATATATATATATATATATATATATATATATATATATATATATATATATGACTGGTAGGGATAATTCCAATGAGGATATTAATCCCAAGAATGATCAATGAACATTTAGATTACAAAGCATTATAATAATAAATCAAGAAATACCTTAAAGATTCATTCCACTTATAATTTATTTCGTGTGGATTATATATATATATATATATATATATATATATATATGTGTGTGTGTGTGTGTGTGTGTGTGTGTGAGAGTGTGTGTGTGTGTGTGTAATGAGAACGAAAAGAATATAAATTCACACGTTCATAACATTAATTTAAAAGAGGATCCACAAGAGTAGAGCAAATTTTTTTATTATAAAGATGTTACATACGAACAAACAAGTATTCACCACAAAGGTGCATTTTTGTTTCGATGCGAATGCATCTCTACAGGTGAGGAACAGAGATGGTTATAAACAATTTCTTATATAATCATCTTTGTTCCTCACCTGATTATTTTAGGGATTTAGGCTAATCATATAGTAATTCGTCGAGGCTAGAATAATCCTTAACAGAATGCAGAAAGGACTGGACGGCCGTTTCGTCCTATTTGGGACTCAACAGACCGTTGCGATACAACGCAAACGTCAAATCAACTGTAGCCTCGGTGACGAAGAAGACAAAAACTAGACTCGATATAGCGCCGCTACTCACTCATTCTCATCCAAGTATTCATATCTCGGAACAATACCCCAAGAGCCACGACTGCTTTTTGAATCCTACCCGCTCTATTAGCTGAGTCTAGAAAGAATATACTAGTGATTATTTGGGGATTTAGGCTAATCATATAGTAATTCGTCGAGCCAGGAATAATCCTCAACAGAATGCAGAAAGCACTGGACGGCCATTCCGTCCTATTTGGGCCTCATCAGCAGTGCGCATCCGCTACCGTGGATCGAACCCGGACCGTTTCGATACAACGCAAACGTCATACCAACTGTACCATCGGTGACGAAGAAGACACAGACTAGACTCGATATATTACTCACTCAATTCCGCAGCGATACTCATCCAAGCATGTGGATAACCTCGGAACAGTGCCCAAAGAGCCTCGACTGCTTTTTGACCCTTAGCCGCTCCATCGCAGACCATTAGCCTTGGTCTAGTAAGGATATACAAGTGATCGAGATATGTATATTTGTGAAAATCAGCACAATTAGTTTTCAGACATCTATTTTTGCAAATGTTATATATATATATATATATATATATATATATATATATATATATATATCGTAATTCGTCGAGCCAGGAGTAATCCTCAAAAAGCAATGGACGGCCGTTTCATCATATCAACTGTACCACGGGCCTCAGTGACGAAGAAGACACAAACTAGACTCGATATAGCCGCGCTACTCACTCATTCTCATCCAAGTATTCAGATCTCGGAAGAGCCACGACTGCTTTTTGACTCCTACCCGCTCCATTAGCTGAGTCAAGTGATTATTTTGGGGATTTAGGCTAATCATATAGTAATTCGTCGAGCCAGGAATAATCCTCAACAGAAAGCAGAAAGCACTGGACGGCCATTCCGTCCTATTTGGGCCTCATCAGCAGTGCGCATCCACTACCGTGAATCGAACCCGGACCGTTTCGATACAACGCAAACGTCATACCAACTGTACCGTCGATGACGAAGAAGACACAGAAGTCTGTTCATTATCTATCTAGTAGATTATCTGTAAGTGTAAGTTCCATGTTAATCGTTTCTTTTCTCGCATTCCTAAAACTCTCTTCCTCTTTCCAGTCAAATCTAATATTAATTTTCCTTTCTTTCTATATATATTTCAGCATGTTCAAATCTATCTATCTATCTATCTATATATATATATATATATATATATATATATATATATATATATATATATATATATATATATTATAAATTGATTGATTTAAAATATGTTTTTGCCGCTACACTGTTCTAACCATGTTTCAAATATGAAGCATGGTTAGAACTTTGAATCAATTTTACATTGAGCACTATTTTGTAAAAATAAAAATATCTATAAGAACACCGGATTATATATCTTACTGTTCTTTCTTCTATATATATATATATATATATATATATATATATATATATAGCATAATGAGGTCGATCTGAAATATAAAATCTACATATATATATAAATAAATATAAAAAATATATATAAAAAATATAAATAAATACTTTCATAAAAAACATTATTATTTTTAATTTGTAACTTTTTAGTTGTTTTATATATATACACACACACACACATATATATATATATATATATATATATATATATATATATATATATATATATATATATCCATGTCAGATGAGAACGAATAGTGTCCAATTCCAATGTTTGTAACATTCAATTTTAAAGAATGCTCAATACAAAGTAGAGCAATATTCTTTATTTTAGGAAATTACAATCGCCTGAAACACGACTGCAACTTATGTAGCGATTTTGACGAAATGTATATAACAAATCGGCAGCTGAAGTCATAAACGACCTTCAGCCCTTTTGTTAACTGGTGCAAAGAATGGCTTGTTAATTTTACCGCATTCAAAGCAAAACTGCTCTCCACTAACTATCTGAGAGCCCCCCTTTTCCATTTTCCACCTTCTAACAGCATGGCTGATGCTAACCCCCATGAATATGAGTTGGTGTGTCTTCTTGAGCTAACACTCCAGCCACTATATCGTCATCTAGATGGCTAAGATAGTTGTGCAGATATTTTTTTATTTATTGTGAGTTTCTCTCCAGATGGATAAACTTCAGTTTAGCTCTCCAAATGATTTCAACGAGTCGCTGTTAACTGAAAGCAAATCTTAAAATTCGGCGAATTTAATGAACCACAAATAACACAACAGATTGCTGAACATTAAACTTTTTTTTTTTTTTTCAATTTGGTTTTACAGCCGAAATCAGCTTCTCTTGAAATTGCTTGTACATTTAGCGTTGTCAAATAATAATAAAAAATATATGCAGGGTATTTTAATGAAAGAAAACAATCATATAGTCATGAATAAAAGCAAGACTACATTTTGCTGTTAATATACGTAGTAAAGACTGATTTCTATTGATACGCTTATTGTGTGAACGAAGTGATTTTTCTAATCGTGTGTTTATATTTTTTGTTCTTTACTATTGTTTCTTTTCTTGCAAGTTGTTTTATTTTTTTATAATTTCAGTTAGTGATTGCTGTGACTAATAGTTTGTCTTTATATATTCCCTCTGCAGTTTATGGCTATCGAGCGCTTGATGTCGACAATTATTTCACGTTGAACTGTTAAAACCTGACGATGGCAAATCTTGTTAGTACTTGCAATCGATATGCCTGTTGGCAATATGTTGATTACTCAGATCCTCCTGGGAGACAAATGGGCAAGAGAAAGCAAGAGAGACCTGAGAAAATAGCGCGAAATCACAAGCTGTGTGTGTGTTTGAGGTTGGGGGTGTTTTTTAGAACAAACACGACAGGGAAAACTGTCCACTTTTACTCGAAATTCTTCCTCAATAGTTTAGATCAAAAACAAATTATAGGTTTCCTCATCAGTAATAGTTTATATATATATATATATATATATATATATATATATATATATATATATATATATATTGTTAAATATAACAGACAAAGAATGTCTATTATGTTTGATCATGAGCTGTTCTAAGCTTCGTATAGTGGCTTTAGTTTCGGGAGAGAAAATAAAGACAAAAATTGTCCAACATCTGAATATATTTTATCATGCTTTTCCTCAATCTAAGGTTTCGGCTGAGATGAGCCATCATTAGAGTGGTTATATGGACATTACAACAGAAATTTTCATCATCAAAGATGACATCCTGTTATGCTTACATAGAAAATTTGCTATGCGACGATAACGGTCGCGGAATAGCAGACGCAGGTCGTAAATTCGTAATGCGGTTCTATGACGTCGTACATGACCACGTGAGAGAAAGACATGTTATCAACAGGGCCAAGTTTTTATATATTAATAATTAGACATATCATCCCTCACCGGTAGCATGACACGGAATTTCATGCACAACGCAATCTTCAGGTGTTGAATGACCGATAAGTAATTTAAAATTTAATAAAAATATATGCTTAACGTAATATTGTACGGGGATTACAGTTATTCATTTTGAAAATATATTTTGCATTTAAGATATATATATATATATATAACTTGTCTGCAGTCAATATACCACATAACCCCCTTGAGCGCTTAGCTTTGGAGCGGTTAGAATGGAGATCAACGTGTTTTAGTGGACTCGGCAAGGTTCAATCTGCTTGTCTAAATCATCTTCAAGAAGCGAGAGCAAGATCTAAAAGGTCAACCAATCTAACAGTGATCTCATCTCTCACAATCCTCACTCTTGCTCCAGATGTGGCCACCTTTGTAAGTCACTAGCGGGTCTTAAATGGCACTTAAGATTATCGTACAAAATTTCATAACTGAATCAATAAGCTGTCAGATCCTCATACGTTGAAACCGACGGGAGAGTCCATTATATATATATATATATATATATATATATATATATATATATATATATATATATATATTAAAACAGGTTTGGATAAATTGACTAAAAAGAAACAAAATTTCCTTTCAAATAGTTTTTATTTTTCCAAGTACTTTCAGTCTCATCTGAAACTATATTCAGGAGGTTGTCTGTGAATATGTGTTTCTGTGGATTTAGAATAGTTCAACTTACGCAATGTTCAAGATTTCAAAGTTCAAAGTTCACGTTTTCTTTTGTTTTATTTTTTCCCATTATATGGGAAGTAAATTTTTTGTCTTTTGCCCATATGTATACTTTTTTCATCATAGGCTATTTAAGAACTTGGAAAAATAAAATTTTCTAAGTTTACCAAAAATTAATAGTAGTATATGGTTGTTGTCAACAAATATTTTCCTGTTTTTAAAAGTTGGACTGAAATGTGTCTTTAAATTTTGTGCAGTAGAACTTGTATCCGACAAATCAAGTGTAAGTCGTCTTGATAATGTTGTAGTCGTCAAGCAAACTTACTTTTTTTTGTCAGAGATTCAATCTCCCAAAGGGCATTTAAATTGATATACAATGTTGTTACCCCCCAAAAAAACACTAGTAGAGAGAACGTAGGTAGATACTGTGAGTCCTTAGAATCCTCAATACGGAAAGAAAATCGTATCTGGGAACATCCATCAACGCTTGCTTAAAGTTTATGGAAACAAATCTTCCTGCGAGAAATGGTGGTGACATTGATATATATATATATATATATATATATATAGATAGATAGATAGATAGATAGATAGATAGATAGATAGACCTAGTGAGGTGTATCTAGGTCTGCTCTACGATTGTATTGAGCTCTTTTGTTAGTTAGTTGTCTACTCGTATCGGGGTTTTTTATTTGGGCTTCAGACCTGCATCTGTGCGATTTTTTTCGGCAGTAGTTCATGATTGTAGCTCTTTCTTTTTTTAAAACTTTTTTTCCCTCGAGATTGATTTGATTATTTGCAAATCAAAAATTCGAGGGTTTTTCGAAACGAGTCTAGTTATCTATATTTATATATATATATATATATATATATATATATATATATATATATATATATATATATAGCAAGTCGCATTCGGGCTGATCAAAGACACATTACGTGGAAATTGTTTTCCTCATCGGGACAACTTTTATAACAAAGAACTTGATCCATCCAAACGTCTTATTGGTTTCACGATGTAAATGTTTACTGTGAACATTGCTACAATATTCGTAATAAATTTTATTTAGTATTGGTTGGTTGGTTGCTTTTGATATAGAGAGACTCGAGACTTTGAAGTTTAGATTTATTATTTTCATCGTATAGTGTATTGGTGTTGTCAACAAGTACAAACTGACATCCAATGTTAGTCTTTTCCAAAGAATTAGTTGATGGGGATGCTTATGAATAAGTTGGCTGTGTTAAATTTAGTATGATATATAATTAGTTTTATTTAATTACGCGGATCGCTTTAGAAAATATTAGTAGTACATATGAGATTTTAGTACATTTTCATCTATCTATCTATCTATCTATCTATCTCAAACTGTTCATATCTATCTATATATCTATCTATATATCTATCTATATATCTCAGTCTGTTCATATCTATCTATCTCAGTCTGTCCATATCTATCTATCTATCTATCTATCTCAAACTGTTCATATCTATCTATATATCTATCTATATATCTCAGTCTGTTCATATCTATCTATCTCAGTCTGTCCATATCTATCTATCTATCTATCTATCTATTGTGAGACCGGAACTACCTACACAATAGGCTCTTCCAGGTCTATATTAAATATGCGACACAACACTCTAGAGAGAGACTACCAGTAAATTATGGCATTAAATAACCTGCAAAAAGGCTGATAAGCGTAAAAATAAATAAAATCAATCAACCCCCATATATATATATATATATATATATATATATATATATATATATATATATATATATATATGTATATTTAGCTCATTGATGTTATATTATGCATCTTCATCAATTTGAACTTTTTGATTATAATTTTCATAGTGTAGTGTCTTGGCGTCATCAACAAGTGTGTTCTTGTATCATGAAGGCGGAATGTGTTTTTAAATGGGCTCTTCCAGGTCTATATTAAGTATGCGACACAACACTCTAGAGAGAGTCCGAGCGACAGACTCTCGGCGACTGTCGAACTCTCTGCATTAACAGAGGGGAACCCGGACGATGCTTTGCCGAAGGGCAAGGTTCCGTCCGGGGAGGTTGACAGGGCCTGAACCCGTTTAGGCGGGTTCAGAAAGGCCATATTTTTGGCCGAGCCTACGGGCTCGGGGATACCCACATTAAAACGGCCTTGTGCCACATTCGATCCTCGTGGGTGGATTGATAAATACCGAGACCGAGAGACAGACTCTAGGCGGGTTCAAAAAGGCCAAATTTTTGTTCGAGCCTACGGGCTCGAAGATACTCACATTAAACCGACCTTGTGCCACATTTTATCCTCGTGGATGGATAGATAAATACCGAGACCGAGAGACAAACTCTCAGCGACTGTCGAACTCTCTGCATTAGCAGAGAGGTACCCGGACGAGGCTTTGCCAAAGAGCAAGGTTTCGTCCGGGGAGGTTGACAGGGCCTGAACCCGTCTAGGCGGGTTCAGAAAGGCCATATTAAAACGACCTTGTGCCACATCGATCCTCATGGGTGGATTGATAAATATATATATATAGAGAGAGAGAGAGAGCGCGCCGCGTACGACTACCAGTATTGGACACTAACATATAGTAAGCTCCGCTTACACTATCTCTGTAACCTGTTGTTAATATATCTTCCTTACATCTAATCCGTGTTCCGTGTTTTCCTTCTGTGGTCACGACTTTGGCCCCACATCACTATCTATCTCTGTAATTCTGTTCATATCTATCTATCTGTCTGTCTATCTATCTATCTCGGGCTGTTCATATCTATCTATCCATCCATCTATCTCTGTAATTCTGTCCATATCTATCTATCTATCTATCTATCTATCTATCTATCTATCTCAGTCAAATTTCGCAGAAGCAGCATCGAACACACTTCAAAACGGCGACTCTTTGACTTTCGCTAACTTCACATGGACTCCATTTATCGAGTTTTCTTCACTTTTTGCCAATTTCCTTGCAAATCTCTAAATATGTTACAGGATCACGAGACCATATGTGGTAGCAATATTCAAAGCATGGACGAATGGTAAATCTGTAAATATGTTAGATAGATTCTGGAGAAAACACAGTGAACCAAATTTCTTATCAGCAGACCAAGAATTATAAATGTGGAAATTAGATTTTGGCAAGAAAATAATGGAATCATTTGGCGACATTCCTGAACATTGAACAACTATTTGGACGGCGGGAATTTCTCAAAAAGCCATCATCTTTGCTTTATACACTGAGGTGTCGTGACATCTGTTTAAAACAAGCCCCTTGACAAAAAAAATATCAGTTTTTAAAGAAGTCTTCCGGGTTTTGTAGAGATAAGGGCTTGGAACTGGACATTGGATCACCGAAGTTAAGCAACGACGTCTCTGGTCAGTGCCTAGAAGTATGACCGTTAGGCAAAACCTAAGCAGTAAGCTGTGATGTGCTGGTGGAGTAAAGGATAATGGCTCTGAATTGAAAATCAAAGAGCCGATTTCCAATTTCAGTAAAGTTACTTATATTCACTTTCCCGCAAATGTTAATGGGAAAGCTTTTCCCCCACCTATGGGTTAATTTGTAGTATTTGTATCAGTATTATCTACAAAAGTAATCGAACAATCGAAAAATATTTCATGGCTTTAAATAACCTTCAAAAGGGTGATAACCGTAAAAATGAATAAAATCAATCAACCCCCCCCCATATATATATATATATATATATATATATATATATATATATATATATATATATATATTTAGCTCATTGATGTTATATTACGCATCTTCATCAATTTGAACTTTTTGATCATAATTTTCATAGTGTAGTGTCTTGGCGTCATCAACAAGTATTTTCCTGTATGATGAAGGCGGAATGTGTTTTAAATATTGTGCAATAGAACTTGTATCCGACAAATCTAGTGTAAGTCTTCTTGATAATGTTGTAGTTTTCAAGCCAACATATGGACTTACATTCAATCTCCCAAAAGACCTTTAAATTGGTACACAATGTTGTTTTTTTCGAAAACACTAGTAGACAGAACGTAGGTAGATATTGTGCGTCCTTGGAATCCTAAATACAGAAAGAAAATCGCATCTGGAAACGCTTGCTTAATGTTTATAGAAACAAAACTTCTTTCGAGAAATGGTGGTGACATTGTACATATATATATATATATATATATATATATATATAGAGAGAGAGAGAGAGAGAGAGCAAGTCGCATTCGGTCTGATCAAAGACACATTACGTGGAATTTATTTACCTCATCAGGACAACCTTTAGAAGAGAAAACTTGCTCCATCCAAATGTCTTATTGGTTTCACGATGTAAATGTTTGCTGCTACAATAGAGGGCTTCGAGAATTTAAAAAAAAAGTAAATACATATGCTGGCTTAAGGACAACATTATCTTTATTTGTCAGATACAAGTTCAATTGCACAACATTTAAAGACAGGTACCTGTTGACCTTCACAATACAGGAAAAGATTTGTTGACACCACCAATATACTATAACACGAAAATAATAATAAAAAAAAACTCTATATCAAAAGCAAGCAACCGATCCTGAAAATTTATTACGAGTAAAGTAACAATGTTTCAAAATGCATTTAACATCATTTGACAAGTTACTATATTTGGTTGTACCCCTTGCATTAGGAATGCTTGTTTACAAAACACTGTGACGCTTAATTTTAACATAATTATAGCAGTCACCATCACAATAATTACAGTTACGTTAAGATTGTCTTCGCAATGCAGCCCTGAGGATGTAATCAGAGGGGATCGAAAGTAGTTCCGAAGGAAAAGTCTACGGCGCGTTCCTTGATGAATTTCATCTTCTCAGCTGATTAGAGAACTAAAAAGGATTATTATAAAAATAAATGGGCATAATATATCCATATTATTTAGTAAAACATGCTTGAATATATATATATATATATATATATATATATATATATATATATATATATATATATATATATATACACACACACACATGTATATATATATATGTATGTATATATATATATGTATGTGTATATATATATATATATATATGTATGTGTATATATATATATATATATATATATATATACACATACATATATATATATATATATATATATATATATATATATATATATATATATATGTATAAATATTTCGATTATAGGTGCAGTTTAATTTATAATTGCATGAATCCTTCATACAAAAAACAAATATAGAGGTTAATGATTTAAATGGTGAGAATACATCGTCGCAAACAATATAAATAAGATACATCAACCCCGAACTTGTATATGAATGATATGACCCCCGTTTATAAATTCCAGTTGCATAAGGTCTTTTTAATTTTACAAGCTTTCGTCTGTTCCTACAGACATCATCAGTTATGGAAGTAGATTTTGCTCTTGTTTTTACTTCTCAGTAATAAGAGGACAACGAAAATAGAGATGTAATCCGAAAAAATGCTATGAGAAATGTGTTATTGTTTTGGAACGTGCGGTCGCAACGCTGAGTTTGAATTTTAAATTTTAAGGTTGTGCGTTCTTGTACAAATATAGTAATAAGAGAATTCTTTTTTACTGGTAGATTTTCCGTCAATGATGCATGAACTATATTGTTCAATAATTACAGAAATGTCACACTTATTATCCGAAAGTTGCACGTTGGACCACTTATTTGTTTTTTGTACGAATGATTCATGTAATATATATATTAGGTTGGTGCAAAAATAATGACGTAATAATGTCGTTTTTTTGACGTAACAAATACGTCGAAAAACGACATTATTTCGTCATTATTTTTGCACGAACCTAATAAAATCTCAGAGGCAACAGCAGACGGTTTCATGCTAAACGCAATTATCAGACGACATGTGATGTGTTCACTCTTCTCTGTTTATGTATATGGGTCAATGAAGCATTGTGGGTAGTCTATTCTAAAGATTATTTTGGCGGGAGCGGTTTGTTAATTTGTTTACAGTTTACTTTATTTATTTATTTAGATAAATTTATTTATTTATTTATTTTTATATATTCTTTTCAATTTTCGATTTTAAGTAACGTAGTAAAAATTTGTTTTCGTGTCCGCATTTTGAGATGAGTTCTGATCGTTTATTTAGTAGTGTGTTTTGGTTTGGGAGTGTAATTATAGCTATTTTTTCCTCCAAGAAGTGTTTGCAATTTTAGGATTTATATATAAATAGTCGTGAAAAAACACAACGCATGTGGCCTGATGATTGCGTTTAGCATGAAACAGTCTGTCGCCTCTGAGTGTTGACTTCAATGTTCACTTTGATATTTAGATTTACATACGCTCTATCTCTGACATTGAGCACTTTATCTCATAAATGAAGCATATCTTAAAACTATATATATATATATATATATATATATATATATATATATATATATATATATATATATATAATTATATTTTAATATATTCTTCCTCAAAAGAAATTACCTAAATATGATCTATTGTTAAGCTTGTTAATATATATCTTTTATAAGTATTAGGTTGGTGCAAAAATAATGACGTAATAATGTCGTTTTTTTTTAGGTATTTTAAACGTCAAAAACGACATTATTACGGCATTATTTTTGCACCAACCTAATATAATTTATTAGTTTTAAGTGCGAACATACCTTTTTTTATACATAATTAAAAACAATTTTGTATATAAATCTCCCTTTTCGACCCTTCTAGGTTTCAAGTGAACATCTCATTCTTCATATAGCCACATCTTAGGGTCATAAGGTTAATATCCGGGTTGATTTTGTGAGGCCTCTTTCCTTTAAGAGTGATACCTTCCTCACTCTCCTTACCACCAATTCGGGCATTTTGTCTTGCCGAGGCGTCGAAATGGCGAGGATTTGTATCAAATTCTCAGCTTATGTCAACGTTAAATAATAAATCTCTAATTCCGACACGAATGCAGTCCATACACCGGGGTTGAATAAAACTGACGTACTTCGCGTTGGTTGAAATAGATCTATCTCCATATGAGGTAATGTTATATTTTATATATATATATATATATATATATATATATATATATATATATATATATATATTTTATGTTTATACATTCTTTTTATAGATACAAATATTTAAGTAAATGCTCTGTTTATAATAAACAGTATTAAGCAACATTTACCGTCCTGAATATCCGAGAAATTATCACAGAAAATATTCGTCCTGCGACAGGATCGAACCTGTATCCTATACGGAACCATCATTTAGCTTGACGTGCCCCTAACCGATTTGGTCTCAGAGGCGCGTTCGCTTTAAATACAGTAAATTAGACCTTGCTAAATTCAGCCCGGTAGATGTTGTTTAATACTGTTTATTATAAACAGAGCCTTTACTTAAATATTTGTATCTATAAAAAGAATGTATAAACATAAAAATGTCTTAAAATAATTGTCGGACTTTGTTCATTTCATTATATATATATATATATATATATATATATATATATATATATATATATATATATATATGCAAGTTTCTGAAACTTTTACCTTCTTTCCAGAGCTTAACAATCAGTTCTTTTTGCGAATTTGTCAATTCTTTACCTCTTGCCATGATGATAACCTTCTTGCACGAATATCAATTACAGAATGTTCTGTTTATATTTTTAGACTAAAAATAACCACCGATAATAATAATGGAAAATTCTAGAATATTTCACTTGAATAATCAAGAGTATTTAAAATTTTTCAATCTGAAATTTTCATTGTACGAATTCTTTTTCTATTAAATCAAATTTTTCTGCTTTCTATGCATATTTAGTTATTATGTATCTGTGTACAGATAATTATAAGAAAAGTATGTTTCCTCATTACTTGGAAATGCAATAAATTAAAAATTTGTACGTATATACATATATATATATATGAAGAAAAACATACGGAAAAAACAAACAAAAATCCTCGGACGTTTCGGTCTAATAAACCATCTTCAGAACATAATCAAATAGTTGTTGAATGTTCAAGAATGTCGTCCCACGTTGACATTATATTAACATTAAAACAGCATAATTGCATATAAGGATTTTTGTTTGTTTTTTCCGTATATTTTTCTTCATACAGTCGGATCTATATCCATATATTTGCTTATATATATATATATATATATATATATATATGTGTGTGTGTGGGTGTGGGTGTGTGTGTGTGTGTGTGTATGTATGTATATGAGTATGTGTGTGTATTTTTTAAAGTATATGCTTTCATATATTTTCAGTGCAATATTTTCTAATTTACACTTTTTCTTCTTTATTTCAGGTGAGTGAAATATTAACTTGTTCCTCAGATTTAAAGGTAAATCAACTTTCCTTATTAACTCGTTTTATTTATTTATTTTTTGTTTTGTTTTGTTTTTTTAGAATTGCTTTTTCATTTTCTTGACAAACATGAAAAAATACTTAAAATTGATTTTAAAGAATTCCAGATTAAATATTTCTGTTTGGATATTTGTTTTCTTTAGCAAATTTCGCTGTTTATTCATTTTTAATTCGCACGATCAAATCTGTTAAATATTTTGATTGTTGATCCAATTTGGTACAGGATCATTATGGTTTACAAAGTAAAAAGGAGAAAAGAAATATTATTTAAGATTTATTCAAAGGTCTCTTTAAATTATATCCGTGATATCAGAAGTAAAATCTGATTTCTTCTTCTTCTTCTTCTTCTTCTTCTTCTTCTTCTTCTCCTCCTCCTCCTTCTCCACCTCTTCTACTTCTTCTTTTTCTTCTTCTTCTTTTTTCTTCATCTTCTTTCTTCTTCTTCTTTCTTCTTCTTCTTTCTTTTTCTTCTTCTTTTTCTTCTTCTTCTTCTTCTTCTTTTTCTTCTTCTTCATCTTTCTTCTTCCTTCTTCTTCTACTTCTTTCTTCTTTCTTCTTCTTCTTCTTTCTTCTTCTTCTTCTTTCTTCTTCCTTCTTCTTCTTTCTCCTTCTTCTTCTTCTTCTTTCTCCTTCTTATTCTTCTTTTTCTTCTTTTTCTTTTTCTTTTAACACTTTCTTTGTATCACATGTTTTGAATGACTTTGTGCTTGGCTTTGACGATTACCAAGACCTGTCCTAGATAGATAGATAGATAGATAGATAGGTAGATAGATAGATATGAATGGAATTAGATAGATAGATAGATAGATAGATAGATAGATAGATAGATAGATAGATATGAATAAACTGAGATACAAAACCACCAACAATGAATCAGAAAAGACTATAAATATAGAAGCAAAAACCATGACAACAAAATTAAAATAACAGAATTAAACAATTAATGAAAGTAGAATCCTTTATTAAATTAAAAGATCATCCAATTTTCTAAACGAACCAACATGTAGGTTATTAAATCCAACAAAATTAACAGAGGAAAAATAAGTTAACAAATAGTAGAAAAAATACTTAATTTAATCCCATAGAAAAATTAAAAAGAATCTATTAATTGGTTTAACAATATTACAAACATAAACAATTGTTCTTTTATACAAATGGATATAAAAGACATTTATCCATCCATTACCGATTATGAAGGATTACATTTAACAATACAAGACATAAATATTGAAGATGAGGAATTGGACATAAACATTGTAGAAAATCATTATTATACTACAATAAAATATAGCTAAAAAAAAGAATAATAGCAATAATAATAATGAGAAAGTTGACTTATCAATGGGCAGTTTTGATGGCGCAGAAATACGCGAAATTATAGGGATATATATAATACATATTTTACCAACAGCCATTAATAAAAAGAAAAAGTTTATATAGAGAAGTCTAATAATTATAAAACAAAATATAACGGTAGAAAAACAGAAAATATAAGAAAAAATTATAGAAATATTTACTAATTTAAGATTTAAAATCGATATAAAATGTAACCCCAAAATATTAAATTTTCTAGATATAACATTCAATTTAAATAATTAGTACATACAAGGCAAATAGAAAATGAAAAAATTATCCAATATACATAAAAAAAAAGTTCAAATCACCCACCTAATGTATTTAAGTATCTATAATTAAAAGAATTACAAATAATTCTAGAACTATGAAAAAAATTAATGAAAATAAAAATATATGATCCATTATTTAAAAAAAGTGTTTTTTTTAATAAATTCGAATACATAATTAATCATATATAAAAAATAATAAAAAAATAGCTAAAATAAAAACTATATATACAAAATAAAAGAAAAAGAAATATAATTTCGTTTAATCCACCTTATAATAATCTTACTCATTATAAAACGCAGATTGTGTGTGTGTGTGTGTGTGTGTGCGTGTGTGTGTACGTTTATATATTGAATCGGATTTCCTACATTTTTCAACTGATTTCAACAAAACTTCACAGGACTACGTAAAATTACCTTGCGGTGGTTCTGACAGCGCCAAAAATTGGAAAAACACGATTGTTTTTGCACGAAATCAATATGAAAACACGATTCTGTGGCCAGAATGAAAGGGGGACAAATCATATCAAGTTACACTTATTATTATAAAACCCAGGTTGTGTGTGTGTGTGTGTGTGTGTGTGTGTGTGTGTGTGTGTGTGTGTGTGTGTGTGTGTTCGTTTATATATGGGATTGGATTTCCTACATTTTTCAACCGATTTCAACAAAACTTCACTTTTTTTTTGGCAGGTAGTGTTTCTTATTGTCTTGCACACTTTTTTCTTTATTTTTACATTCAGAATGCTTTAATAATTCCATTTACCAGACAATTGTTTATAATAAAACTCTATTCAATCGGTAGACTCATAACGATTGAAAACAATGCTTTTGTTTGAGTTTGGTTTGACCAATTCGTAAAAAACAAAACAAAACAAAACAAAAAAACTAATTAAGACATGCGTGTCCGTCAACCTTAAACAATAATCTTTGTCAATTTTATTTTTCAGTTTTTATGATGGTCGATACTTGATCTATCTCTTACTGTTACATCCCCGGGCAACGCCGGGCTATCCTGCTAGTTATTAATATACGGACAAAGCCCTTCAAAATGTGGACATATCAGTACGAAACGGCAGAGTCGGGGACAAATTCAGTTCAGTAATTCAATTGTAAATAAATATTTGCTAACTGGATAGATAGATAGATAGATAGATAGATAGATAGATAGATAGATAGATAGATATGAATAGACCGAGATAGATAAAGAGAGAAAAGAGAAAGAAAGAGGGAGAGAGCGATAGAGAGATAGAGAGATATGTACAAACTGTAATAGATAGATAGATAGATAGATAGATAGATAGATAGATAGATAGATAGATAGATAGATAGATAGATAGATAGATAGATTTGAATAGACAAGAATAAACCGAGATAGATAAATATATAGATATCTGGATTTAAATTCACTTAAATAGATAGATAGATATGAATAATCCGAGATAGATAGATAGATAGATAGATAGATAGATAGATAATGAATTGAGAGATATGAACAGTGAGATATATAGATAGATAGATAGATAGATATGACACCACAGACATAGATAGATATGAATTGACTTTGTAGATAGATAGATAGATAGATAGATAGATAGATGTGAATAATCGGAGAGAGATAAAAATGACTATATGTCTAATTAGTGAGAGATTCCCGTTCCCTTCTGTCAACAGAATCTTCCACAGACTCCAAAACCATCCAACCAAGCAACAAACCATCCACAGTTCCTGTCAGGCCAAAATTGGTGACCCTTGATCGGAAAATAACTTGACAGATGAACTGTTCTTTTTTTCTTTTTTTTTTTTTTTGCCTGATGCAAAATCAATCGGGAGTAAATTACGGCAAAGATTTTGCTTTGATCATCAAAACCACTCGCCTCCCCCTCCTCTTATCGATGATTTTCTCTTATTACATTTGTTCGATTGATTTTTCACTTTCCATTTTATTTTATTTTATTTTTTCTGAAATATTTTGATTTCATTTCTCATGATTCCTTCTTTTTTTTACTTATTTTAGAAGCTTGCCCATAACTCAACACCCACCTTATATATATATATATATATATATATATATATATATATATATATATATATGTATGTATGTATATATATGTATGTATATATATATATATATATATATATATATGTATGTATGTATGTATGAAAATTTCTCCGATTTAACCAGTAGAGAAAAGAATATTTATGAATAAAAATGACAATAGGAAAACTGTTAGTTGCTGACGCGTTTCGTCCAATGTGGACTTTATCAAAGCAGAATACGAAAATAAAATACGAAAATCCACATAATGTCCACATTGGACGAAACGAAACATATATATGTATAAAAAATATATATACATATATATATATATATATATATATATATATATATATATATATATATATATATATATATTTAAAGTAACGCGAATTAACAGCGTCTAAGAATTTGAATGAAACCTGTCCTCGTGGAATGTAATTTATTAGTTTTGCTGTAGCTTCTTCCTTTAATGTCGGTCTTCACCCCTTACCCATCGATATCTCGAGACAAGACGCATTAGGCTTAAGCAACGTCTAGCCGACACACAGTGGGGTTAAGAATAAGGAATTGAAATGGTACACCTAACCCACTCATATCTTATCTTCTCTCCCACCTCACTTCCTCACTTCGTTAATTTTACATATGCTTGATGAGGTCCATCAAAAACGTGTGAATTTCTTTTCATTTTTCATTTCAACCTTTGGAAGTAAAGTCTGATGATCCAGAGCCCTGTTAAAGGGGTTGTGGTGAAATAACTTATTACATGGAACCTTAAAGTTGTCTGTTTTTATTCAAACAAATATATATATATATATATATATATATATATATATATATATATATATATATATATATAATATCAGTTGATGATTAGTAGGGATCATTTTAAGCAGGTCATTAATCCAAGGACAGCTCAATATAAGTAACAGACGAATATATTATTGATAATTACAGATAATCCTTAAAAATTCAATCGTTTATAATTTATTTATTGAATAAATATTTTTTTTTCAGACCGAATTATTTCAAATATTTTTGTATATATATATTTTTTTTTCTTTTTCTCTCTTTCTTTTTTTTCTCCCTTTTCTTTTTCTCTGGAGAAATTCCATTAATTTGAAAAAAAAAAAAGAATCATTGCAAATAAAGGAATAAATATTAGGAAAATAGCCCGAACGATGTAAATAATGTAAATAATTTCAATACTTCATCTCAGAAATATATACAGATCCTGAAGATGTCCGGAGCGTACAACAGCCGAAACGTCGTGAATATGGCAACAAAGATGAAGACAGCAGTGCTAACAATATAAATAATGTAAATAATTACAATAACTCATCTAAAAAATATAGACAGATCCTGAAGAAGTCCGGAGCGTACAACAGCCGAAACGTCGTGAATAGTGCAACAAAGATGAGGACAACAGTTCGAACAATGTAAATAGGGTAAATAATTACAATACCTCATCTCAGAAATATAGACGAATGCAATGTCAATCGTTATCTGCTGTGTCCTTGCTTACTCTTCTATTGTTCTCGCTCCTCCATGTTTTCTGTTTTCTAAATATTCTCTTCCCCAGAAAATCATTGTGTCTTAGTGGCTTTATTGCCTTGCTTTTGGTAAATTTGATTTTAAAATAATTCTTGTCATGTGTTGACTGGTCCTGTCATTGAGAACAACAATGCTTTTATACTTTTGACCTGAGGATGCTCTTTTACCAAAGATTTCTAGCCACGTTGCAGCTGCTGAAATTATAAATACTCATTTAGTTTCTCATTGTGTTTTAGTACAGTAAATGAAGAATATTTCTACCACACAGACAACATTGCCTTGGAACTAATCTTCTGGGGGTCGAAGGTCAGTTGTGGTGATTTATCCTTGCCAATCCACTGCTGTTTGCATCGCTTATGACCATATCACGTTGCAAATATTGGTTCCCATACGATCAGCGATGTCAAGCCTGATCTGGACTTAGGAATACCCGTTGCTGTAAGCTTGCATATTCGTGTGGCACAATCTGCTTGTTCTATCTCTTTGAAACCCATGTTCTCGTATTATCATTGAAGTTAAGCAACGTGGAGATTAGATGAGTGACCTGAATGTGCGGGTGGTTTAAATGATGAGGAAGCAAAGCAATAATCGGTTGGTGCAAAGTCAAGTGAAGATAGTGGGTGATGTAAAATCGAGCATCCATGTTACACACTTTTTTCCATGGCTAGTTTATTGCACCTTGTATTCCCAAGCGATAACACATCTAAGTACAAACCAAACTCAACATTGCTTATCTTCAGTAATCGTTTGGGAATTGGTGTTTTCAACATGATGCGGCCATGAACCTCGCCTTTAATTGCTGGATCATCAACGCTTTACATTTCAACATTCTTGACAGATCTTCATTACGAAAGTTCTGGTGTCAGATTGGAAGTGCAGGTGACGTAATGAATAATTATTTATCAAAGAGCCGTGTTTCAATTCTGGTTGGGATCGTTATATTCACTTGCGTGCAAATAACTCAGAAAATTGGAACTCAGTTTTCTGGCTAAGGTTTCAGAGAGATTATCAATTACATTATCCGCAGCTGGTATTTCCAAGTGGTCACTCATCAACCCGGCTCGACGTTGCTTAACTTCGTTGATGGTACCGGAGGAAGTGGTATTTTAGCATGATGTTGTCGCAAGATTTCTTCTTCCTTTTCGTTTTTAACTCCCTTCCTCCTTACTCTAATTCTCCCTTTCTCTCCTTTCTCCTTACTCTCCTTCATCCTTTCTCTCCTTCCTCCTTACTCTCTTTTCTTCCCTTACGCCTCTCTCCCCTTGCTCCTTTCTCTCCTTCCTGTTTTCTCTGCTTTCTCCTTTCACTCCTTCCTCCTTACTTTCCTTCCTCCTTTCTTCCCTTTCTCCTTTCTCTCCTTTCTCCTTACTCTCCTTCCTCCTTTTTCCTTTCTCTCCTCCCTCCTTACTCTCCTTCCTCCTCTCTCCCCTTTCTCCTTTCTCTCCTTCCTTTTTCTCTCCTTTCTCCTTTCTCTCCTCCCTCCTTACTCTCCTTCCTCCTTCTCCCCTTTCTCTCCTTCCTTTTTATCTCCTTCCTCCTTACTCTCCTAACTCCTTACTCTCTTTTAGCTCCTTGCTCTCCGTCCTCTTTTCTCCCCTTTCTACTTACTCTCCTTTCTCCCTTTTCTTCTTTATCTCCTTCCTCCTTACTCTCCTTCCTCCTTTCTCCCGTTTCTCCTTTCTCTCCTTCCTCTTTACTCTCCTTCCTTCTTTCTCTCCTTCCTCCTTACTCTCCTTCCTCCATTCTCTTTTCTCTCCTCCCTCCCTACTCTCCTTCCTCCTCTCTCCCCTTTCTCCTTACTCTCCTTCCTCCTTTCTTTCATTCCTCCTTACTCTGCTACCTCCTTACTCTCCTTCCTCCTTTCTCCCCTTCCTCTTTTCTCCCTTTACTACTCTATTTTCTCCTTCCTCCCCTTTCTCCTTTCTCCCCTTTCTCCTTACTCTACCTTCTCTCTTCTCCACCTGTTCATTTGTCTCCTTCCCCCTTTCTCTTTTTATTCTCTCGTTCCTCCTTACTCTCCTTCCGCCACTCTCTTTCTCTTTATTGCTTTGTTTAATGGCGTATCAAATCCTTATCGGTCATTTAATGTCGAAATTTGATTTTCTTTGAGTAATTTTTTCTTGCTGGTAATTCTCTCCTTTTTTTTTTTTTGATCTATACTTTCAGTTCTCTCTCTCTCTCTCTCGCTCTCTCTCTCGCTCTCTCTCGCTCTCTCTCTCAGCGTAGGGATTTACTATTTGCCCAGAGCTGTGATCATAACTGTCGCTACATACCGGGTCGCAGTGAAGCTGTTTGAGTGGCTCTTACTCCTTACCAATGGAATACAGAGGGAATCGGGGTGGTTTGCTACAATGTAAGTGTCATGGCGGCTCCTAGCCGTGATGGAACCAAGAAATCTAGTTCGTCCGAGCACTTTCCATGGTAATAGCGATAAATCAATAAGATACTCGCCACATGAAAGAGTTCTTTTATGTTGGTTGGGTGGGTGATTTTTAGTGACATATCAACACCTCTATGGGTTATTTCATGACGGTATTTTTAAAAGAATTTTACGGCTTCAACCAAATATACCGTATTTTCCGGCTTACAAAAAGCACATTTTTTCTAAAAAATAACCTAAAAATACGTGTACGTCTTCCAAAATGTAAAGCAACGCCGACGCTCAATTAATCTTGGACGGTCACTAAATTGGCTTCACTGATAGGGGCATGGATTTGTATGTTGAGTCATTACACTATAATGTTAGCTATCTGTCTAATTCAACCTTTTATATTATATAACCTCGGTACTTAGCTGTTATAAGTATTTCCAAGACTACAAACCTTCCTGGAGACGAGCCACAAGCTTAAACATGCTCTGCTTACTATATATATTACTTATATATCTAGCGGGAGCATTTCTGTTCTTGACTAGTATGTCATTATCATACAAACAAAATCTGTGGCGCCAGTATGTGAAGGATGCAGGGTGAATGTGTTGTATGAGAATTACTTTTTTTTCTTTGAAATTTCTTTCCAATATTAGGGTGCGTCTTCCAAGCCGCAGCGTCTTGTAAGTCGGAAAATATGGGATTTTGAATGCAATTCTATACCTTCAGCTACAAATAAAATATATAGTGGGTCATAAAATGTATTTTGGTAACTTTAAAATAAATATATATTTTGTTGGTATTTGTTTTTTTTTACATTTTATATTTTTTTTAGTATTTTTTGCTATAAAAATGTATTTTATATTTTCTTAGTGTTTTGTGTACGGAATCACTATTTTCCCATAGCTGAGACCCTAACAGGTGCTACAACCACGATCTAGGGTGGACGTAGGAACAAAATGAATTAAGGCCTGGTTTCATGATCCTCAAAAGCTCCTGATCAAACGTCTTGCTGCTGGATGTTGTTTATCATCATGCCCAGGAATTTTTATCTTTTTTTCTCTCTCTCTCTTTCTGCTTATTTTTCTTTCCCTCGCAATTTTCATTATTTTCTCTCTGTTTCTCCTCTTCATTTATGCAATTCTCTATCTTTCGTATATTCTCTTCTCTCCCTATCTTTGACTCTCTCGATATATATATATATATATATATATATATATATATATATATGTATATATATATATATATATATATATATATATATATATATATATATATAACTCTTTCTATATATATATATATATATATATATATACATCTCTCTCTATCTCTTTCTCTATCTCTATTTCTCACTCTATCTCTCTCTCTCTCCCTAGGTCTCTCTCTCTCTCTCTCCATATATATATATATATATATATATATATATACATATCTAGCTCTCTGTGTATATATCCGTCTATCTATATATCTATCTCTCTTTATATATGTATAAATCCATCTCTCTATCTCTTTCTCACTCTATTTCTCTATCTCTTGCTCTATCTTCATCTAATTCCCTCACTCTATCTGTCTATATCTATCTATTTCTCGCCAGCTCTCCCTCATTGCATCTATCTATCTATCTATCTATCTATCTATCTATCTATCTATCTATGTCTGTTCATACCTATCTATCTATCTATCTATCTAGTTTGTTCATATCTATCTATCTACTATAATTTGTTCATATATATCTATCTAGCTAGCTAGCTAGCTACTATAGTTTGTGCCTATCTATCTAGTATATTTTGTTCATATCTATCTATCTATCTCGTTTGTTCATATCTATCTACTATAGTTTGTTCATATCTATCTACTATAGTTTGTGCATATCTATCTATCTATCTATCTATCTATCTATCTATCTATAGTTTGTTCATATCTATCTATCTATCTACTATAGTTTGTGCCTATCTATCTATCTATCTAGTTTGTTCATATCTATCTATCTACTATAGTTTGTGCATATCTATCTATCTATCTATCTATAGTTTGTTCATATCTATCTATCTATCTATCTATCTACTATAGTTTGTGCCTATCTATCTATCTAGTTTGTTCATATCTATCTATCTACTATAGTTTGTTCATATCTATCTATCTAGCTAGCTACTATAGTTTGTGCCTATCTATCTAGTATATTTTGTTCATATCTATCTATCTATCTCGTTTGTTCATATCTATCTACTATAGTTTGTTCATATCTATCTATCTAGCTACTATAGTTCATATCTATCTATCTAGCTAGCTACTATAGTTTGTGCATATCTATCTATCTAGTATATTTTGTTCATATCTATCTACTATAGTTTGTTCATATCTATCTATCTATCTATCTATAACTCTCCTTCACTCTGTCTCTGTCTTTCTCTAAATCTATCTTTATCTTTCTAATTCTCTGTCCTTCCTTCTCTGTCTCTCTTTCTCTCTCTCTCTCTCTCGCTTTCTTTATCTGTCTCTCTCACTATTCGACTCCATCGTATCTTTTTTTTTCTTGTGTTCATCCAATTTATATTTAAATCGTTTTGTTAGCCGGTGTTCCCGCCGCAAATTTGCCTTGAGAGACTTTTCGTGTCATGCGATGACTTTCTTGTGTCAGTCAATCAAAAACTGGGTCGACAAAGTAATCGATACAATGTTACTAGCGCTGCATCATCATCCGCACCGTCTCTCTCTCTCTCTCTCTCTCTCTCCCCTTTTCATTTCCCTTCCTTACCCGACACACACTCTTTCCCCGCCCCACCCTCTCCCTCTTCAACAACCATCGAAATATTTCCTCTTTCTGTCAGCACTCCATCGGCTCACAGAGTCGCTTCATTAAATAGCTACCTTGAGCCTATGAGCCAGAACACAGTCGGGGTTAAAAGGTGCTGAACTTCCCAGGCTCTACTTCCACAAAAGCAGGGTGGGGGTATATGACTAATCTCTAAGGCATCGCCAAAATATCAAATGTCTAGGGAATATGAGTTGTCCCTAGTACGATATACGGTGTGAGGCGCTCACAACTTTAAACCCAGCCTTGTTCCATATTTCCTTTCCCATTTCAGAAATCTATCCGCGGGCCAATCTGTCAGGAGCCTTTGTTTTTTATAAGGACCAAGATCCACTCAAGGTTGAATGTTATAGAATAACAGGTACAGTTTATACGGGTAGGTGGTGTAGATAACGGTTAACCCTTAAGATTGTAGTGTTCGGGGAAGCATCCTCTTGGGAGTCGGTTCTACAAAGCAGGCAGAGGGCTACAGGGTAAGAGGCACTGTTTATGGGGATATGTGAGGAAGATAATGGTTGACCCTAGACTTGAACAGGTTAAAGTTATTGGGATATGTGGGTTGGTTGTTTTTGAAACAGTTTGGTTTGTTTTGTTGTATGGCATATCAACCTCAATGGGTTATTTAATGGCGACAACTTTTTTTCCTGGTAATATTTTTTGTCAAAAATCTACTTCTGGTAATATTTTTTTTCCTCAAAAACTATATAGCTGGTAATATTATTTTTTCAAAAACGTATAGCTGGTAATAGATTTTATTCTCCAAAAATTTATTTCTGGTAATAATTTTTTAACTAAGTACTTCTGGTATTAAAACCTATTTTACACTTTTATAATGTTTTTTACCTCAGGTTCGTGTTTTAATATTTACCCGTAGCTGGGACCCTAGCAGGTGCTACCACCCTGGATCAGGGTGGACCCTGGGAACAACAGCAATTAAGAGGTATTTCCACGCTCCTCAAAACCTCCTGATCAGAGGCGTTGCTGCCGGACGTAGTTTATCGTCTTACCCTGGGCGCGGATGTAGTTTAACGTCATATCCGGGACGAGGATATGGGGGAAGATAACATTTAACCCTAGACTTGAACAGGTTAAGATTGTAGTGATCGGGAAAGCATCCTCTTGGGAGATGCTCTCCAAAAGCAGATAGAGGGTTACAAAGTAAGAGGCAGAGTTTATGGGGATATGTGGGGAAAATAACGGTTGACCCTAGACTTGAACAGGTTAAGATTGTAGCTATCAAGGAAGCATCCTCTTGGGAGTCGGCTGCACAAAGCAGGTAGAGGGTTACAAAGTAAGAGGCAGAGTTTATGGGGATATGTGGGGAAAATAACGGTTGACCCTAGACTTTAACAGGTCAAGATTGTAGCGATAAAGGAAGTATCCACTTGGGAGTCGGCTGCACAAAGCAGACAGAGGGCTACAGAGGAAGAGGCAGAGTTTATGGAGATATGTGAGGAAGATAACGGTTAACCCTACATTTGAACAGGTTAGGAATGTAGTGATCGGCGAAGCATTCTCTTGGGACTCAGTTCAGTTTAGCTGGATGTTGTCTCCAAGATATTAAGTATAGCTCTCAGGACCCGACTGGAAATCAAGCTAATACTCTTAGATTTTAATTAACGTCCAAGCAGTGGCTCTATACATTAACACCGCCTCTACGATTGCATGAGATTGTCTTGTGGGTCAGATATACAGATTACCTCCATTTTATTCAATGTTGTAGGGAATTTTCACATGCTTTTATTTTGCCTTCTAGGTATGTGAAGGAAACGATAGATTTTATTGATACGCCTCAGACAGTTTTTACTGAGCCTTGCTGGTTGAGGCTGATGAGTTCCGTTTTAGAAGATAGTCCAACATCATTGTTAAGATGTTCTACATGATACGGAAAAGCTGTGTCATCGGTAATGGCGCCTGAAGTGATAGCTAGGTTATCTGCATAGTTAATATCGGTCTACATTATGCAGGATAGCGGCTTGAGATTTTTGGTGATAAAGTAAAACCTACACCTTTGTACAAATTAATTGAAACATTCGCTATACTTTCCTCTCTTTCAGCATACTGTCACTTTTAGATCCATGAGTGACAGGGTGTTATCAATTTCTATTTTTACCTCAGATTAGTTAATTTGCAGTGATGTGCATTAATATAAATCTATTTTCGGGTTGCACGGTGAAACTTGTTTGGCCTTGAAAAATATTGTGTCATCCGTGATTGTATCAGATTTTTATCACGCCTAGACGCTATTGTCTCGACTGTTGATTAGTTGTTCTACGGTCATTATCTGCAATGGACGTCACTCGACGGAAGCGTACGAAAATTGCAACGCTGGACTAACACACTGGAAAACCTTACCAGGGAGCAAATTATAGAAATTGAACAATTGTAGATTGTAGGCTTGTAAATGTTACGATCAAGGAAAAGGAATTCTAAAATCTTGTCGGATAAATTGTCTGTTATTTAAGTAGCAAATCATCTTATCGAAATTCGGACTATTGTCCTCATCTTTGTCGCCATATTTATTACAAAGTTTCGGCCCTTCATATCTGTCTATATTTCTGAGATGAGGTATTATGTACACTATTTACATTTTTGGACTATTGTCCTCATCTTTATTGCCATATTTATTACAACGTTTCAGCCTTTCAGTATCTGTCTATATTTCTGAGATGATGTATTATGAACAATATTTACATTATTCGAACTATTGTCCTCATCTTTGTCACCATATTTATTACAATGTTTCGGCCTTTCAGTATCTGTCTATATTTCTGAGATGAGGTATTATGTACACTATTTACATTATTCAGACTATTGTCCTCATCTTTGTTGCCATATTTATTACAACGTATCGGCCTTTCAGTATCTGTCTATATTTCTGAGATGAGGTATTATGTACACTATTTACATTATTCAGACTATTGTCCTCATCTTTGTTGCCATATTTATTACAACGTTTCCGGCTTTCAGTATCTGTCTATATTTCTGAGATGAGGTATTATGTACACTATTTATATTATTCAGACTATTGTCCTCATCTGTGTCGCCATATTTATTACAACGTCTCGGCCCTTCAGTAACTGTCTATATTTCTGAGATGAGGTATTATGTACACTATTTACATTTTTGGACTATTGTCCTCATCTTTATTGGCATATTTATTACAACGTTTCAGCCTTTTAGTATCTGTCTATATTTCTGAGATGAGATATTATGTACACTATTTACATAATTCAGACTATTGTCCTCATCTTGGTCGCCATATTTATTACAACGTTTCAGCCTTTTAGTATATGTCTATATTTCTGAGATGAGGTATTATGTACACTATTTACATTATTCGGCCTATTGTCATCATCTTTGTCGCCATATTTATTACAACGTTTAGGCCTTTCAGCATCTGGCTATATTTCTGAGATGAGGTATTATGTACACTATTTACATTATTCGAACTATTGTCCTCATCTTTGTTGCCATATTTATAACAACGTTTCGGCCGTTGTACTCTCCGGCCTCGTTCAGGTGGTTGGAATGTCGTCCTGAACCCTTTATTTCGCTCGCTGGTGTAGACTGTTCTAGATCGACATTCCATGTCTAATGGATGTCAGTTATCAATTATCTCCTGATAATTCCCCTCTCCAAGTTCTCCACTGCCTTAAGCGGGTATTGAACTCACAATGTAATGTGGCTTTCCTGTGATTTTTCGATAAATATATCCATGGTAATTGTTCTGATGAAATTTCATTCATTGGCTTTTTTTATTTCTGTCGCCATTTTCTTTAGTTTAATTACTCTTCTCTTCAAGCTTTACGTGAGACAGGCGACGGTTCTCTGGTAGATGGGGGACATTTTTTATTTATCGAGAGTGCATTTGAGTTTGTTTTTTTTATGGTTGGATGAGTGTGTGTTCGAGTGTGTGATAATTACCCAGTCCTGCGTTATTTTCGTCCAGTTAACCTATTTAGATATTCGAATTTTAACATCCTTTTCAGTAGAATTTATTTTGCTTCCTAGGTATGTAAAAGGTTCGACAGATTTTATTGATTCACCAGAGATATTTTTTTATTGAACCTTGCTCGTTGAGGCTGATGAGTTCAGTTTTAGAAGCATTGACATAGAGTCTAACATCTTCGACAGCATTTTCTCGATCGTGTAGAAGAACTGTGTCACTGGTAATGGTGTCTGCTACGGTAGCTAAGACATCTGCATAGTCAATATCGGTCTACATTTCTGCAGGATATCGACTTGAGTGTCTTGGTGATAAAGTAAAACCTACATATATAAAAAAAACCTTCTCAATACGTCGTCAAGGGTGATAACAAAGGGTAAAGGTGCGAGGTTATCACCCTGAAGGATCCCGGCTTCGATGTCATTATGGCAGCTACGGACACAGTGATAGTGGGGGATTGCAGTATTCCAGAATAATCTTCTCCATTTTCCCGCTCTGTTGAAAATCGAACACTTTAGAGAAATCTAAAAAAGTCAGGCGACCTCTAGATTCTTTGCCCTAACGCCCTCGATAATAAACGAACAGTCAGAGCTTGCCCAACGTTTGTTTTCTTTTTCTTTTTCGAAAGCCATTTTGATTTTTTCGGAAGACATTCAATACTTCTGGTTGTATTCTACTGAGACTTTTCAGCTCATGTCAGCATGCTACCATCTAGAAAGCGCAACGTGTCTCTCTCCCGGAGGTTAGCATCAGCCATTCTATAGGGAAGCAGAACGGGGATCAATCAGATTGAAGGAGAAGACATCAAAGATAACCCTCACATCATCTTCACCTTGCGAAATATGAAGCAATCAATTGGAAAAAGTATACGGTTTCAATACAACACTTGATATTTTCAGGGCGTTTAATAGTTGATAAACGCAAACAGGAAAAAATGTATATATATATATATATATATATATATATATATATATATATATATATTATTTTTTATTATTATTATTTTAAGACTTTCTAATGAAAACATTTATTCTAAGCTCCATTTATAATAATAATAATAATAATAATAATA
>OZ010615.1:63761545-63771545 GCA_963932145.1 Acanthosepion lycidas
CAAGATCTAAAAGATCAGCCAATCTAACAGTGGCCACAACCTCCAATCCCCACTCTTTCTCCATATGCGGCCTCTTTTGCAAATCTAAGTGTCACTTAGGATTATCGCACAAAATTCATAACTGAATCAATTGGTTAAGTTGTCAGATTCTCATACGTCTAAATCAACAAGAGAGTCCATTATATATATATATATATATATATATATATATATATATAAAAGTTTCAAACACTAATATTCCATCGTTGTAATTCATTACATTGTAATCGTAATTACGATCCAAATTATCAAACTAACAAATCCATATATATATATATATATATTTGAATTTTTTAGTTATATTGGCTCCTGAAATAATGATTAAATTCCAGTTGAGCTATCTAGGGAGTAGGTATGGGTTTGTAAACAGTGACTATTATAGCAAATATAGCGAGACTCTTCGCATAGCGAATTGAGTCACTGACAGTGCGTGTTTCTAAAAATAAATACGCTAAAGTGGTAGAATCTCCGACTGACACCAATTCAGTCGGGTTTCGATTTTAGCTAGAGGCAACCGGATGTCTAGCCAAACTGAGATTATGTTTTAAAATGCATCTATTTATGCTTACTTGTTTCATCTTCAACCGAATTTTGGAAAATTCGCTTGAAGATGAAACAGAACTAATAATTTTAATTTAATAAAATTGGAAGATTTTAGCTTCGGTTTTTGAAACATAGTAATCCCTGTGTAGCAAACCATATTTTAAATAAGTTAATTTATAATATTTATGCCTTGTAAATTTACAGCGAGCACTGTTTTGTAAAAATAAAAATATCAATAAGAACTCCGGATTATATATCTTACTGTTCCTTCTTTTTATTATAACATACATACATACATACATACATACATACATACATATATATATATATATATATATATATATATATATATATATACAGCTGAATAAATTTAGAGTCTTTTTCCTTTTCTTTCCATCACTTTTGTTAGTAGGTATCCTACACACTGATAATAGAAAATCTTTCAGGAATGGTAATATATATATATATATATATATATATATATATATATATATATATATATATTACCATTCGATTGGGAGGGAGAAAATCGTGTATAAAGAAGCTTTTGTTTCTTGTTCTGGGTTCTTTTTTTACTATTTGCAGTCTCTTGTCCGCCGTATACAAGTGTGGCTGACATTTCAAGTAGGGATTAAAAATTTGATCTATATACATAAATAAATAGGTATTTGTTTTGTCGAAGAGCGTACTGGGGAATACATTTACTTGGATGTTAATTCCCGGCCGTTCTTTTTGGAGCTCACTTCTTGTAGCCATAAATTTTAATCAAGAGAAACATTTCAGAAATTCAGCATATCTGACAAGAAGTACTTTTTCTCGTTGCAAATGTTTTTTTAAGTCTTTTTCAATAATTGCGATTAATATATATATATATATATATATATATATATATATATATATGTGTGTGTGTGTGTGTGTGTAGATAGATAGATATAGTTGTGCATTTTGGTAGCAATTTCTCTCTTATACATGTGTGATTAAATATATTCCTCTTTTGGAGTTTGTATATTCCGGAATTGTTCAAAGGATTGGTTTTGCTCTGGTCGCTTTTTTCCAAAACCTTTTTTATTATCATTTCTACCCAGGAATGACGAATTTCTTCCCAAGAATGGAAAAAAGCCACTATGACGTAAGAGAAACCTTTTAGCAATTCAATATGTCTGACAATAACTTCTTTTCATGTCGCGAATGTTTTTAAGAAGTTTCCTAAATCATTTTCTGGAGTGAGCTTTCAATTTCAGCATACAAGGATATGGACTTCTGCGTTTTCAAAAAAGGTATTGTGTTGAGATAACGTCGCTGATTGATTAATAAATTTTAATGTTAAATTTGTATTTGGAGCTCGTGTGAGTCTATTTTTGAACTGTAATAATACGATTTCTCGCACATCCCTAGGAGATAAGTAGATATATTCCTTTTCCTGTTAAATCAACTTTTCCTTTATATCAACAAAAATTATTTGCGTTTCTTAGGAAATTCGTCTCCAGTTCATCTTTGAGTCAACTTAAGTGTCAGAGTTTTCGGGATTTCTGTCGCCAGCCGCCTTTGAACTGGCAAACATGAAATATTGTCAATGAATTTAGATAATCATAAAAGTAGTCCTTTGAAGAAGCTAAATGGCTGATCTCTTGTTTTGGAACACAAAGCGGTGGATAGGAGTGATTGGACTCCATCCAGTATCCATATAAGCAGAGAGAGGTTTTAAGTTAGTAGGTAGGTAGGTGACTAGCCAGTGAATAACTGCCAAGCAGTCAAGGAAGAAAGTACTGACGAGCAGTTAGGGAGACAGAAGTCAAACATGGAATACGAAGAGAAAAATTGGCGATTTATTGAGAATTCATATTGTTTCTATTTCCCAATGTCACGAAAAGACTTTGTCGTTATTTTTTGTTGAATACGATCAGTGATAAGGAGACAAAGATGTGAACAGATTAAGTCGCGTGTATATGCTGACACAGTCGACGTTAGATGACATCACAGGTGCAGTGAACGGCAAACGAGAGGAGCATCTCTTCACACAAACAAAAGTGTGACGATTTCTATGTGAGCCAATGTTTAGTCAGAATTGGGATTTTTAATATTACTTAAATCTGTTGGATTTTGTGCAATTTCTACGCGACATTGTGGATGATAAATTATTTCCCACCCTGCAACACCTTTTAACGAAAAAGAAACATCTTAAGATTCTCACTGCTCTATCGTTATTCCCCTGATATGTGTTCTGATTAGCTAGATGCCCTCCCTATTTTAACCTGCGTCTCCCCCTACAAATTGCTTCCTAATCATGGAGGTTTTTATTTGCCTTTGAAGAACGTTTGACTTGCTTAGATTTTCTCGAAAGTCAGTTTCCCGTCCTAAATGGTAACAAAATTTCTAAAGGGTTTATGGATTTTATTCTTATTCTGCCGAAACCGGGCAGTTATGACTTTCTAGAAAATCTAAACGACTAAAATGTGCTTCAAAGGAAAACGAAACGTGGCCGAATGATCGCAAGCATGTCGGATCTAACGACGGCTTCTCCTGCAAATGAAAAAACATATTCAAATCCTGCCGGCGGATGCATTTTTTTAGCCAGATTACTCGAATGTGAAGGACTATAGCTGGAATAAAATACAATTTAAAAATAGACAGAGCGTGTACGATATTTTGAAATAACGTTTATAGTAATATAATTTTTTTTCGAACAATTGGAATTAAGATACCATTAATTCAAATTGTACGAAATCATTTAATGAAAATAAACATTGAGCACTCTTTGTGAGTCACTTTTAACATTTTATATTTAATATTTCAAATTCTTTGTTGCGTCAACAGGACTCTCTTGGCTTATACCAATGGATTACTACCTGTATATATATATATATATATATATATATATATATATATATATATATATATATTTAAAGATATTTTTGCAGGTACAAAATTTAATGATCGAAATAAAAGTATAAAACTTAATATTACGAGACATTTTAAAAACGGGCGAAGCAACCGGTTTCCCTCCCCCTCTTCAGGCTTCAACGGGAGATTTAAAATCAACACAGAAAAATGTACAATAAAAGAAAGTTGTGAAAAAAAATATATGAAAAGGAACCAGAGACAAATGACAGCGAATCCCAACAAGCACTCACGTTGTTTACACAAAGAAGGCTTACGGGACCCGATGTAAAGTGCCTCCAGAACCTTTAGATGGAATAAGGAGTGATACCGGGACAACACGTTGAACCAGTCAACACTAGTATTTAGTCACCCCCACAAGGGCATCATGTGGCACAAGGCAGGTTTAACGTGGTATCTCCGAGCCCGTAGGCTCGTCCAAAAATATGCCCTTTGAACCCGTATAAACGGGTTCAGGGTCGGTTTACCTCCCCGAAAGAGAGTCCGCCCTTCGTCGTAGACTCCTTCCGGTTCCTCCCCGCCCGAAGGCAGAGAGTTCAACCGATCAACCGACCAGCCGCTCAGCCGGATGTCCGACTTCAGACTGAACCAGTCAACACTAAATTTGGCTGCACAATCTCTGTTCTTTAATAGGTGTTCGCATAAGGCGGAATCATAGGTGTTCGGGCCGAGTCTATTCAAAGGCAAGGTGTGATTTCTAATTTTTGTATGAACGTGTTGTTTTATTCTCATGTCAAAGCGTTGAGTTGTTCTCCCTATGTAGTCGGCTCCGCAACTACAAACGTATTTATAAATAATTGAATTAATTTGATGGGAAGGAAGAACGTCTTTACACGTCTTTTCATTTTTTTTTTTTTTTTTTTTTTTTCACAACTTCCTTTTATTGTACATTTTTCTGTGTTAATTTTAAATCTTGAAGCCTGAAGAGCGGGAGCGAAACCGGTTGCTTCGCCTGTTTTTAATATGTCTCGTAATATTAAGTTTTATACTTTTATTTCGATATATATATATATATATATATATATATATATATATATATATATATATATATATATATATAAACGAAGACTTGTATCCACAGAAAAAGAAAACAGATTTAAATAGAATAGACGTCATTATTTTACGTTGAGTGGACCCTTTTGGCCAACACTTTCTCAAAAGTTGAACGTTGACGAAGAGCAGGAAACAAGCAAAGATTAATTATTAAATAACGAATATGGAGGGAAAACTGGAACATGATTGAATAAGTTTTAATTGCAAATGAATGAACGACTAAAAACAAACTAGAAAGTTTCCAAAAAGAGTATAAAATGGAAAAAAGTTAGTCATAGTCCTTCGATCAAGCGTAAGGAACAAATAAAGCGTTCCTTTTGTTTTCATAGGCTCGGTTGTTGTAAACAGACTCAACGACGCGAAGATAGTGAACGAAGCGAGGACTACGTAAAATTTAAAAAAATGTCAGAGACGTGATTGTCCAGCAAATGCTGACTAATGGAGGAGTCACACACTGCTTGAGAGGATTCCAATTTCCCCTCCTCATTCGTTATTTACTTTTGGTCGAAAGGTCCTAAACGTTAAATAATGACGTCCATTATATATATATATATATATATATATATATATATATATATTACGAAATGGACAAAGTCCGACAATTTATTTATTAAAGACATTTTTTATGTTTAACGTTCTTTTTATAGATACAAGTATTTAAGTAAATGCTCTGTTTATATTAAACAGTATTAAATAACATTTACCGGCCTGAATGTCCGAGAAATTTTCATAGAAAATATTTGACAGGATTCGAACCTGCATCCTATACGGAACGGTCATTTAGCTTGACGTGTAAAGCACGAATATTTTCAATGAAAATTTCTCGAATATTCAGGCCGGTAAATGTTATTTAATACTGTTTATTATAAACAGAGCATTTACTTAAATACTTGTCCATTTCTTAATATATATATATATATATATATATATATATATATATATATATATATATATATATATATATATATATATATATATATATATATATATATATATATGTATGTATGTATGTTTGTATGTATAGTAGACTGTCCTATTCGACGCACGAGGTTTAAGCAGTTCAGTTCCTAGGAAACCGACAGCCCGACAACAGCACATGAGATTTGATTATAGTGGTGAAGGTTTCGTGCAGGACCATCCACACCTTTTATAAGGGCCGAATACAGATGCACTAAGTGCCACAAGGTCCCCAAACGACCCTCCGAAGATTTTGAATTCAGAGTTGTCCTTCTCCTAGACCAGTTGCCATCCAAGTCTATAGAACCCATTTTATTTACCCATAGCTGGAGGGAGAAGAAGAGGATTCGCACCTTTCCCAAGGGTATTAATTAAGTGAATGGCTTGGATTCGAGTGGAATTCGAACTCGGCTCTCCGATTCCTCAAACCAAGCCGCTATCCAGCTATCCATTTCCCCACAGTGCTTCCTCCCTCCCTCCCTCTCTCTCTCTCTCTCTCTCTCTCTCTCTATATATATATATATATATATATATATATATATATATATATATATATATATATTTTGAATCTATGTCTTATAACATATTAACATACACTATTTTGATTGGTTGAACCGATTATCAACATACCTTGTCTAGCTTCTTTACATTTCTGTATCAACCTTATTTTTCTTTCTTCTTTTTCTTTGATGAAAAGACTATATATCGTGTCTTTCCTTCTCTTCTCTTTTTCTTCTGAAAGGCTCCCCAAGGTAAAATAATGACGTCTATTTTATTTAAATGTTATTTTTTTTTCATTCTGTTTATACATTATTTTGATAGGTACAAATATTTAAGCAAATGCTCTCTCTGTAATAAACAGTATTAACTACATTTACCGGCCTGAATGGACGAGAAATTTCGTAGAACATGTGTCCTCTGGCAGGAATCGAATCTGTATTCTACACGGAACTGTCATATAATCTGACGTGCCATACCATTAAGCTACAGAGGATGCGTCTTGTTAGCAAGATCAAATTACTGTTTTTAAACTGATATCTGCCCATGTTAAAAAATATCATTTACTTAGATATTTGTATCTATAAAAATAACGTATAAACAGAAAATATATTAAATAGTAGTCGCACTTACTCCATTTCATAATATATATATATATATATATATATATATATATATATATATATATATATATAATTATTTATTTAAAAGTTATAAAATCACTACAAAAATAGACATTTTCTTTCAGCACCTCTGGTGTCTTATCAAGGGATGATGTTGAATGTAGATTATAGAATAACGGTTTTAAATGGTTCAAATCAACTAACCACCCCTCGTAAGGGGAAACGCTGTTACATGAGCTGGAGTGACCTATCAAAATATACGAGAATTCCAAAAACTTGTCAGCGAAGTAAAGTTACAATAATTATTAAATGCTTTAAAGTTGGGTTTATGCTAAAATAGAGGGGTGGTTAATTAATTTGAACCTTTGAAAACCTTCATTCTACGGTCTACATGCAGCATCGTCACTTGATAAGACACCAAATGTGTTGAAACAAAATGGCTATTTTTGTAGTGATTTTATAACATATTTATGTTATAATTTTTAAATAAATTATTATAATCGCTCTACTGTGTATTGAGAACTCTTTTAAGAATAGTGATTGTTGGTGATTGGAATTTATTCCGTATACACCAATCATACACTTGGGTATATATAAATATATATATATATATATATATATATATATATATATACTCCTGAAAAATTTATTCCAGTTGAGCTCCCTGAGGAGAAAGTGTGGGTTTGTAAACAGTAATTATTACGGCTAATAATGCAAGACTCTTCGGTAAATAGAATCGAGTTCTTTCAGTCGCTGTGTACCTACCGTGAGCCAACGGCTTAGTGGTAGAATCAGCCGACTAACGCCAATTCAATCGGGTTTCGATCCTAGCTAGAAAGTTTCCGAACGTCTAACCACACTGATGAGTTGTAATACAATGAAACAGTCTGTCTGTGGATGACAATATATATATATATATATATATATATACATATATATATTAACTGATTTAAAATATGTTTTTCGTTACACAGTTCTAACCATGTTTCAAAAATGGAAGCTAAAAGCTTCAAATTTAATTTTGTAATTAAATTAAAGACATTAGTTCCATTCACTATCTTGTAAAAATAAAAATATCTATAAAAACATCGGATTATATATCTTACTGTTCTTTCTTTATATTTATATATATATATATATATATATATATATATATATATATATATATATACCTTGTAAAAATAAAAATATCTATAAAAACATCGGATTATATATCTTACGGTTCTTTCTTCATATATATATATATATATATATATATATATATAAACTGATAAATGCAATAAATCAAAAATATATATTGACGTACAGCCTACTGCCTTTCAAAGTAGAGCTGAAAAAAGTTATCAAAACAAACTATAAAATTTATTACCGCTACATCTAAAACAAATAAAAGGCTTAGTCAATACTAAACAAAACAATAAGCTAAAACCTAAAGGATGAATTTCCTCAATCGCCCGTAATAATTATCACAAAAATAGATAGAGGAAATCACAAGGAATCTAAATGAAAGATATATATGAATATAAAAGGTACATTTTACAAAATAATACGTCAAATGCTTTGATTGTCTACCGTAACGAGACACAATTTTGACGTAAAAAATACTACTCTGATCAAAGGATAAAATAATTCCCTACGACGTCAATGTCTAGAGAGTGCTGTGTCAACACAGAAAATTTTCGCCATGGCTCTTACAATATTTCACCATTCCTGGCAGAAATTCTATTATAGCAGTCTAGGATACGAAAAGTATTTTCGCTTTATCATACATGCCCCCTAATATTGTTTTTGATATATAAATTTATATATCGTTATCTTATATACATATATATATATATATATATATATATATATATATATATATATATATATATATATATCTTTGTGTTAGAAAAGCAAGACCCTGATGACGACATTGTACTAATGTCGAAAGTACTCTTAATAAAATGTATAGGCAGCAACATGGTAATGTTCTTTCTTCTTTTAAAAATGATATTAAGAAACTTGTCGGCATTTACGAGAGAATTCTATTAAAATAAGTTGTCTAAATTATTTCTATAACACGTCTTAATATATATATATATATGTGTGTGTGTGTGTTAAATTATTTACTCGACACTAGGATAAACTCAACAAAATCCGCATTAGACACTGTTTTATTTGATATAATATCTACAAAAGAAGGATTGCTGTCTAAATGAATATATATATATATATATATATATATATATATATATATATATATATATATATATATATATATATAATTGTGTGTGTGATTATCTAATTATTATAGTTACTTTGGGGTAGTATGTTTTCGACATCTATCCGATCTTCAGATAATATGCCAATAATATAAAATTAGAATACCTATGAAGATATATATTTGCTCTCCACTCTTACTCTCCGCTCCTTACTCTTCTTCACTTAAAATGGAAATAAAAAAAAATACCTTCTCTTTTTGTTACTGTTCTTCTAAAGGAATTATTTCTTGTCATGTGCCAACGACAAAGTAGGAATATGGAACGATTGAATTGGTCTAAACATGGCAACTGTCTTAGTCTAGGAGAAAATAGTTTCTTTTTGTTCGAGGAGAGGGTTGGGCTAAGCGAGGGTTGGGCTAAGCAAAAGTTGGGCTACGCGACAGGATGAACAGACATAGAACAAGAACAAAAACCTGCAAGGGATTCTTTATCGAAAATCAAAAACGTTTGCTTCGAGATTTACAACCATAATTGAAACTCCCCGACATCAATTATAGATTTTTAATGGTTGGCGGATTGTTCTTCTTAGCCATTGGCTATAAACTCAGTGTGCTCTATAAATGTAGCCTTGTGCCATGTTAGACCTTATTCTAAAAGTAATCATCTTTCCTTTCAATCATGGACTCAAATCAAATCTAAAAATAAATATTAAAAAACTACAATAGAATTTGCTTTCTTATTGAGATAGCAGTTCCTGTGAATTGTGGTGTAATTTTAAAGATCTTCAAAAAGTATCAAAATACAAGAATTTTGAAGTGGAAATCTCAATAATTGGGGTTGAAGCCTAGATTAGAAAAAGGTTCTGAAAGATTCTTTGTAGAGATCTCTGGCAGCTTATGCAAACCCTGCGCCATTTTAAAGCATTATCTGAAATGTAATAAACTTCCCTTTCAATAATGGACACTCACTTAATTAAAATAATAAAGATCAAAAATTTTTTGAAAAATTTTGATCTTTATTATTTTAATTCAGGTCACAAAAAACAGAATGTACATTTTAGAATTTGATGTAGCTTTAAACATCTTTTTAAAAATATCAAAATACAAGTATCTTGATTTCATTAGTTTGGATTGGTTTGTTTTACGGTATATCAACCTCAATGGGTTATTTAATGCCGACAAAATT
>OZ010615.1:63776545-63801545 GCA_963932145.1 Acanthosepion lycidas
GATAGATAGATAGATAGATCAATTCTTTTTTAAATTTAAATTTTTTAATGTAACTATAACAACAAGAACATTTCGATTTCATTTTTGCCTTGAAAAAGTCGGAAGACGAAACGCGATAGATAGATAGATAGATAGATAGATAGAGAGAGAGAGAGAGAGAGAGAGCAAGAGAGAGAGATCTTATATATATATATAGACATATTTATGTAATTTACTTTAACTGATTATGTATATTGACTTCGCTAGCCATGAAGCTACCCCGGGTATGTGAGAACATTACTGGAATCTCACACAATGTCGTTGAAATTGGATCAGACAAACGGAGATTTTCCTCAACATCATTTATCAATACGAGTTTCAAGAATGTCGCTTTCGGTAGCGTGTCTTCCAAGCTGTTTTATCTTTGCCCGCCTACAGACTCGCCTTATTAGCTCTGTGTCTATTCATCGCATTCCTACGCCCATCTATCAGTAACTAGTTCACAATCACCGTTTCGTATTTCCACTAACCTTTAACCTGGCTCAGCGGCGGGCTTAAAGGGGGTCTTGTCTTGTTTCGGTTGAGTCTCCAGTCTCCAGTTGTGATCGGCGCCAAAGCTGAACTGTCTGTTCTTTATGTGGCAAGGATGCTGCTATGAGCATCAATTGAGAATCGTTTTTCTAAAGCTTCGCTGTCACAATATCATTTTCTCCTTTCATCCGTCTCTATCTCGTTAGCCCTATATATATATATATATATATATATATATATATATATATATATATATATATATATATATAAGAATAATTAGGAGAAACACTTTAAAATCCATATTAATAATTTTATTTCATTTTATCAGGCCGAGTATATTTTATTACTGACAATAGTT
The DNA here is from genome assembly GCA_963932145.1 of Acanthosepion lycidas. NCBI lineage: Eukaryota > Metazoa > Mollusca > Cephalopoda > Sepiida > Sepiidae > Acanthosepion > Acanthosepion lycidas. Next base: position 63,777,414 of record OZ010615.1, read on the forward strand.
TTTTTTTTTTAATTTGTTTCCTTTTTATTTTTATAACTTGCTCTGTATCATACATTGAGCTCTCACATAGACTGAAAAATCCTATTTGGAGTCATCCCTATTATATATATATATATATATATATATATATATATATATATATATATATATGTGTGTGTGTGTGTGTGTGTGTGTGTGTGTAGAATATATAGAAAATAAGATAGTTTTCGGCTCTTGTTTTGAAACATGAGAACTCTTATGTAGGGATGGAATCATATTTTTAAATAAATACTTATACATATATTAGGTTGGTGCAAAAATAATGACGTAATAATGTCGTTTTTTGACGTTAAAAAATACGTCAAAAAACGACATTGTTACGTCATTATTTTTGCACCAACCTAATATATATATATACATATATTGAACAATAAAAATGTTAAAACATTAAAATCTTCAGACACACTGGGTTGTATATTAATATTCCTTCGTTTTTATTATTATTTAATTTAGATTTCTTGACTAGTTTCGGCCAACATGGCCATCATCAGGAGAAAAATAATTTTCTGCTCGCTGGTAGCAGTGAACTACCGAAAATTTCATATATATATATATATATATATATATATATATATATATATATATATATATATATATAATAGCAGGTCAGGCTGCTAAGCTTTCATTACTCCCCCTTTTCCTTCCCAGGCCCCGCTCCCCATTCCTTCCATATTTCTCTCCTATGTTTCCCTCAACTCAATGTCTCCACTGACTATTAGACTTCCCGTAATCAATAGCTCTCTCCTTAAGTTTGATATTTGTTTTTGAATGTCTAATAATTCTCAAAAGTGATTTGCTGTATCCGTCCATTGTATGTATTGCATTCTTACCACCTAATGCAACAATTAATGCTCAAATATACTGTCAGCAATTAGATCGTTTGAACCAAGCTTTGAGGGAAAAAGACCTGCTCTATTCAATCGAAAAGAGGTGATGTTTCATCAGGACAATGCGCGACCCCACACAGCAAGAGTCATGTCACAAAAGATCGAAGAACTTGGTTGGGAGAAAATTCCTCATCCACCTTATTCTCCCGATCTTGCTCCTTCAGACTACCATTTGTTTCGTAGCTTACAGAATCATTTGGAAGAAACAGCTTTTATAACACAGGAAGAGGCTAAAACTGACATTTGTGAGTTCTTCGAATCAAAGCCAAAAGAATTTTACAGTAATGGAATTAGCAAGCTTGTTAATAGATGGAAGGAAGTCATAGATAATCAGGAAAAATACATTGTTAATTGAATCTGTAATTAAATGTAACATTTGGTCACTTGTTTTCTTTATTCAAAATTCGGACAGAACTTATGGGATAACATGATATTAATGTCTGTGGCATAAACCAAATGTTTTAGGTGGCCCCAAAGATAAAAATCAAAAGGATTGAGTTCAGAGAAACGTGCAGACCATGGAACCAGTCTTCCCTTTTCTATTCATTTTTATGGTAGATGTCAGCCAGTACATTGCGATCAATGTGATTAAAATATGCCGGAGCGTCATTATGCATGAACCACTTGCATCTTCGTCTTAGCAGGGGTACATCCTCTAGCAGATCTTGAAGTGTGTTCGAAATAAAGTCCCTGTAGAACAGAAATCAATACGTATAACTCGTGAGTGTTGTGACGCGAGTTTATATATATATATATATATATATATATATATATATATATATATATATATATATATATATACATAAACCTTAAAATTTTAATTCATACTCGCAACGACCGCACGTTCCAAAAACTTACTAATATATAGATTCTCATGTATACATGAGAAACTATATATTACTAAGTTTATAAAAAATAAAAACAAACTGAATCAGAGAAATGAAATAGATATTTTTTGCCGTCATTGTCAAAAAATTTTCTGAAGCAATATTTTAAAAAAATGTGCGCTTGTAATATACATACTTATATTTGATATGAAAAAATAATGTTATATAATGTAAGTAATTCTATTACATTTAATTGTTTTTGAAAAGAAATATAGTCTATTAATAATTGTGAAAATATTTTAAAATTGTAGTTAAATAAAACGTATTCTAACCTATACATCCCCAAAAACAACTTTAAGTATACAAGTAGGAAAAAATGCCGAAAGAATTTTTGCCGTTAACAATAAAAAATAAATAAATTGAAGACATGCATTTAACGGATCTCAGAATTCGTTGAAAAATACATCCCTACCCTCCCTAAACTTAACCCCTTTTTCGACGTTACTAATAACTGATACAACAAAAGTTAATAAAAATTAACACGCTAGCACCCCTTGTCTGAATGAATGGATATCTCTGTAACCTTGTAAACAGTGAATTATGATTTTTTGTACGTTTAAAACTCAGTAAATTTAAAAAATAATTTACTCCAATATTCGCTTGAAGATTAAATGGAATTAATGTTTTTAATTTAATTACAAAATTAAATTTAAAGTTTTTAGCTTCCATTTTTGAAGAATAGTCATTACTGTGTAGCGAAATAAACCATATTTTAAACCAGTTAATTTATAATATATATATATATATATATATAAAAGTGAAAAAGTTTAAAAGTGATTAAGCTCTGAACCGTTGTATCTTAGAAATGATTAAATATATCTTACTGGAATTCTCCGAGGTTTTCATTAACACTACTGGACTCTATTTTGATTAATAAGAATGTATAATTACTCTCCAAGCTTAGCAGAAGAATCGTGATGAAATCGATCATGAACAAAAATGACATGTCCATCATTAATTAATCATAGCTAAGGATCGGAAGGTCATGAAGTATTGAAATAAAGTTCATATTATTCCAGGTTCATTTCCCCGCTTATTCAAAGTGATTTTCGCCCTCAATAATCTAACTTTCTGTCCTAGAATAACAATTTACCTCACAGGTTTCATGTACGATTTAATTTTTCATCTCTTTTTTCATTGCTGTTTGGACTGTCATAGCGGAAACTTCTCTCTCACGTGTCAAACGTCGTATGATTTCTGTTGGATCTTTCGTAATTGATCTCTTTGGCTGAAATGATGATCCCTCTTCCTGCTGTGACCTCCAGATCCAGTTTTACACTTTACTGTTCCCTCTTTTTTTTAAACTTATTCACTATTCTCTTAATGGTTCTTTACTGGACTTTGAAGATGGAAGCCAGAATATGAATGTTGGTAACATTACCGAAGGCCTGAATGATCTTTTTCCTCTCACCTTTCCTCTGTCGGGTCTAACACAAAACCATTTTAACCTGCTCACATTTTAGCTGAATTACTCAAAGATTTTTACATTGATTCTCACCACAAATGGTGTCAAGATGGCTAGCCGTTTTTTTTTTATTTGAAAACCTGGTAAAAAGTAACTCAATGCTTTTAGATATTAAACCTTTTGTGGAATTGGCATTGAATTATCCCATGATGTTACACGATTTGGATAATTTTACTGCTACACCCGGTATATCTATCTATCTATCAATATATATATATATATATATATTGAACAATAAAAAGTATTAAAAAATAAAAATCTTCAGACTCACTGGATAAATATTCTTTCGTTTTTATTATTATTATTATTTCATTTAGATTCCTCGACTAGTTTCGGCTAAAATGGCTTTCATCAGGAGAAGAAATATTTCTGCTTGCTGGTAGCAGTAAACTACAGAAATGAATGTCTTGATGGAGAAAATTATCTTTTGTCTATAGTTTTCATTTGTTTTTTTATTTTTTTATCTTTTTAACATGAATCTTTTAACATTCCTTGTGTTGGTCAAACAGTCTCTTTTAAGTTGTTATTTGACGTAAGAACTGGATGGATCTATGCTTCTCTGAATTCCCTTGGTCAGTTTGATAGATTTATTGGTCCTAGAGAGGGGACGTGTCTCTGTTTAGTGTTTGTGTGTGTGTTATTTGGTTCTTAGGGAGTGAGTGAGTATGATATGTGTAAGCGTGTGTATTGCTGTGGGTGTGTGTTATCATTTGGCTCATTAGGGAGTGAGTGAGTATGATGTGTGTAAGTGCGTATACTCGTGTGGGTGTGTGTATAAGTGTAAGGCCTCCACATCTCCGTAATCATGTCTGTCTTGTGTGGGTGAGAAATGTGGGTAGGTTTTGATTTGTTGGGTTATATATTATTACTATCTATATTGTTAAAATTATGGTTTAGCCCGTCTGGATTGTGTGTTTTTAGACGTTGTATCCACTTATTTTCATGGGACTCTAAAATCTTTCTAATGTTATCTGCTTTGAACTTTTCTGTTCTCTCAATTATAGTGAATTTGGCATGGGTCTTGAAATCGTGTTTTTCTATGCGGAAATGTTGTTCTACAGGTAATAATTTTTCATGGGGAGTCGACTTAATTCCATTGTGATAATTATTAATTCTGTAGTGAAAGGGCCATTCAGATTTTCCTACATATTGTTTCTGGCATAGTGTGCATTTTAGGAGGTAAATTATGTTATGACTTCTACAGTTAGAATCGTGGTAGATTTTGAAAGTAGATTTAGTGATTGAGCTAGTGAATGAATTCGTGTCTCTAATGTGGTTGCAACATAAACTTCTTTTGTTGTTGCATGGTTGGGAAAATCCTGTTGTTTTTGTTCTTAGTTTATTACGGATTACCTTGTCCCCTGAAATGTGGTTAAAACCTATGATTTCTTTTAGGTTCTTAGGTCTACGATATGCTAGAAGACCGGGTTCCTTAAACAATTTTTTTAGGTCTGGTTTGAGATGTAGTATTTTTCAGCGACGTTTGATTATTTGGGATAATGGAGGCAGAGTGGGATTGAAAGCGGTTACTAGAGGGATGCGGCTAGATTTATATTTAATCTTGTACATTAGGGTGTCTTCTCTAGGTGTGGAAATTGCTTTATTTATTTGTTCCCTGATTAGGTGTTGTTTATAGCCACGTGTTGTGAATTGATGCTCTAGATTTTTAATGTGTTTATTTAATTCTTCATTGTTGGAACATATCCTTCTGAGTCTAAGTGCTTGTGAATAGGGAAGGTTCTCTTTGAGGTGTTTAGGGTGGGAAGACTTAAAGTGTAGATAGTTGTGCGTGTCGGTGATTTTAGTGTGTAGTGTCGTTTCTAGTTTCCTGTTTTCATCTGTGTAAATGCGGGTGTCTAAAAATGTTACCGATCTTGAGGATTTTTCATAGTCAAACTTAATTGAGTCGTGCACTGTGTTTAGGGTCATAAGGAATTGGGTAAGTTTGTCATCCCTTCTCGTGTACACAAAGAATATATCACCGACATATCTTGCATAGAATACGCAGTCGCTACCGATGAGAGGATAGATATGGGTCTCATCAAATTTTCTTATGTATATTGTAGCATATGATGGAGCTACAATGGTGCCCATGGCACAACCTCTTACTTGAAGGTTGTGTGCTCCATTGAAGTTGAAAGTATTCAATGTAAGAATATGCTCCATGAGTTTTTATGATAACTTCTGTGGCGGGTGGGAGTCTTGTTTTCTTTTATTAGTAAGTGCTTCCTGAAGGGCGGTTAGCCCTTCGATGTGTTTAATATTTGAATAGAGTGACCTGACGTTCATAGTCACTAGAATTGCATTCTCTGGAACTGTTTGTATGTGATTAATTTTGTTTAGTAGATCTGTTGTGTCTCTGATGTAGGATTTTACTTCCTTAGCTAGGGGTTGGATGTAATGGTCAACGTATTTGGAAATTTGGGTCGTGTTGAATGATGAAATAACCGGCGTTTCCTGGGTTGTTTGTTGGTGTAAGTGCTGTGTATGTTTCATTGTCGATTAGATTGTTACGAAGCATTATGTTTAGTGAGCTAGTTAATTCTTTTTGGTATTCTGGAAGGGGATCTCTAGGTATGCTTTTATAGGTTTCTTTGTCGGCTAGCTGTTTGTTGGCCTCTTTAATGTATTTTTCGATTCCCCAGATCACTGTCGCAACCCCTTTGTCAGCCTGCGTTATGATTAGGTCATCTCAATGTCAGCGTATCGAGGTCTATACGTTCCCCTTCAGTAATATTGTCACGTGGCAGCTTACGTGCTGTTGTTTTCTTTATGTCATTTGCTACGGCTAGTTCAAATGTCTGTATAGTAATGTATGTGTTTTGTGGGGTGTAGGTAGTGCCCTTCTCTTTTAATGTCTCAAGTATGGAAGGTGTGTGATCATTTTCCCCGTAGTGGGCTTTTAACCGTATTCTTCTGAAGAATGATTACAGGCCCTTTGCCAAGGTGTCTTTATCAAACTTTGGGGAACTAGAATAAAGTTTAGTCCTTTATTTAATACCCTGAATGTATTGAGTGAAAATTTATTGTTACTTAAATTTATAACTCGCCCGTATGGTTCAAGTTTGAATTTGCAAGCATGGCGAAGTTCTCGTGTAAAAGCTCGAAAGCTTGCATCATATCTCCTACTAGGGATGCTATACCCCCATCCAGGTGTCCTGGTTGGGGGCTTATTCCGTTTTTTTTTAAGGTTGTGTCTGTTTGTTGTTGATTGTCTACTAGGGGCTAATCTGGGTGGTCTGGGATGTCTAATGGGGTTATGCGTTCTGTAGAAGGGCTCACTGTGTTTTGGTTTGTGTATGTTTGTACGACACCCTATATATATATATATATATATATATATATATATATTAAGACATTTCTATGTTTAAAGTTCTTTTTATAGATACAAATATTTAAGTAAATGCTCTGTTTATAATAAACAGTATTAAACAACATTTACCGGCCTGAATGTCCGAGAAATTTTCACACAAAATATTCGTCCCTCGACAGGATTCGAACCTGTATCCTATACGGGACTGTCATTTAGCTTGATGTGCCTTTCAGATTTGGCCACCGAGGAGCCTTCGGTTTACAAAATTCTATAAAATGAAGTATAAACATAGAAATGTCGGAAAATAATTGTGTGACTTCATATATATATATATATATATATATATATATATATATATATATATATATATATATATATATATATATATATATATATATATATATATATAATTGGGTTATACGGAAAGTTCTCAACGATTTTTAGTCGTTTAATTTCCAACCCGTTAGAACACGTCAAATTTATCGACAGATATAATATACTTATATTTCCTATTAGAGAACACTTCAAACTATCTCTTGGGAAAGAAAGTCTAAAATGATTTCACTCGTGTCAATTTTGCAACCAATATAAAAGCGGACGTTACTAAGATGTATTTTAGACACTTGATCCTTTTTCTTTTATTGTTAAAATGCCTCACAAGCTTAAAAAAACGATATGAGCCGTGTAGGGTGAAGGTACCTTAGTTGGCAGAACGGTACGGAAGGTGTTCGCTAAGTTTAGAATTAGTGATTGTAGCCTTATTGATAAGAACCCTGAGGCAGACACCACACTTCCGATGACGACCAAATCAAAACTTTAATTAAGAATAATCCGCATTGCACAACCCGGGAATTTTCAGAAACACTAAATTTATCAAAATCCACAATCTACAAACACTTAGTGAAGCTTGGGTACTCAAACCGCTACGATGTTTGGGTATCACATGATCTAAGTCAAAAGAATCATTTGGGTTGCTTTTCATCTATTATTTTCTGTGTAAAAGTTAAGATGCAAACTGTGATGGTGATGAGAAATGGGTCGTTTACAACAATGTACAGCGAAAAAGATGCTGAGGTAAATGGCATAAGATTTAGTTTAGCCACCTCAAAAGCAGTTGTTCATCTTAAGAAAGTCATGCTGTACATCAGGTGAATTTGGAAAGGAATCCAGTACTATGATTTTCTGCCAAGTAACCTGTCAATTGATTCTAAAATTCCTGCTCACAAGTGGCGTAAAAAACACCTTAATTAGTACTTTACCGAAATTCTGGGAGGTTGAAAGAAAAATAGAGAAAGGTTGTGGCACAATATGGTTCATATTTAGTTATTAAATACTTAATGGCATAATAATGTTTTGTGTTTTAATTTCGCTTATATATATATATATATATATATATATATATATATATATATATATATATATGGGATCTTACCCATAATAATAATAATGAACAATTTCATACTTAATAAATACTGCGCCTCAGGAGTAGGCAAGGAGTCAGTCGACCCAGTACTTTCTGAGCGACTGCACAGTTATACTCTCATCCTACGGACGGGAGGAACCCGAAGAAGGCTACGCCGAAGGACGGAGTCTCCTTCGGGGAGATAGACCGGACCTGAACCCGTTTATACGGGTTCAATGGGCATATTTTTGGCCGAGCCCACGGGCTCGGAATGCCCACGTTAAAAACGCCTTGTGCCACATGACACCCTCGTGGGGGGGGGGGGGGCGACTGAATATCGTCAGTCGACCCAGTATTTTCTGAGTGACTGCTTGGTTGTACTCTCTTCATACGGACGGGAGGAACCCTAAGGAGGCTACGCCGAAGGGTGGAGTCTCCTTCGGGGAGGTAGACCGGCCCTGAACACGTTTATATGGGTTCAATGGGCATATTTTTTGGCCGACCCAATGGACTCGGAATGCCCACGTTAAAAAGGCCTTGTGCCACATGACATCCTCGTGGGAGGGTGACTGAATATCGTCAGTATCGACCGGGTGATCGGCTGAACTCTCTGCCTTCGGACGGGAGGAACCCGAAGGAGGCTACGCCGAAGGGCGGACTCTCTTTCGGGGAGGTAAACCAACCCTGAAGCCGTTTATTCGGGTTCAATGGGCATATTTTTGATCGGGCCCACGGGCTCGGAGGTCCGACGTTAAAAAGGCCTTGTGCCACATGACGCCCTCGTCGGGGGGTGACTGAATATCGTCAGTTGAGTCAGTAGTTCAAGTCGAGTCAAGAGTCGAGTCAGAGGCAGTCCGAAACAGAGTCGCGTTCAGACAATTACCGCAAGACATTGGAATAGTGACACTGGTCGAGACTACATTGTTCTCTCTACTAAACCTGATTGTTCATACTAACACTTCTACTTCTCTGTATATATTCTTGTTTGTAATATATCTGTGTTATTCCATACCTGTGTTCGAATTCTTCTTTAATGGTCCTACCTTGGACTATCACCATGGTACAAGGAATCGAACCCTAACAATATATATATATATATATATATATATATATTATAAATTAATTGATTTAAAATATATTTTTTCGCTACACAGTTCTAACCATGTTTCAAAAATGGAAGCTGAAAGCTTCGAATTTAATTTTGTAATTAAATTAAAGACATTAGTTCCATTTCATCCTCAAGCGAATTTTGGTGAAACTTATTTTTAAAATTACTGGGTTTTAAAGGCACAGCAAAAAATCATAATTCACGTTTCCAAGGATACAGAGAAATCCATTCATCGAGACAAGGGGTGGTTGCGTGTTCATTATTGCTGTATTTTGTTGTAAAACCATATCTTAAATCAATTAATTTATAATATTAATACTCTGTAAATTTACATTGAGCACTATTTTGTAAAAATAAAAATATCTATAAGAATACCGGATTATATATCTTACTGTTCTTTCTTTATATATATATATATATATATATATATATATATATATATATATATATATATATATATATGGTGGTTGCCAACACGTGTACAAATACGGCCATTACTACATATCTCTTTGGAGAATATCTACTGTGTGCTGAACGAATGTAGCTCTTTAGCTCAGCAAGGAACCTACATACTCTTGCACAAACAGGACACTTAAGAGGTGCAACAGCGGTTAGTACATTATCGTGCAATTTGAAATGTCGCATGTAACCGCTTCTGGACCCGCATATCTTACCACAAATGTCACCTATCAATTGAGGGACGTTATATTTTTCCACCTTCCGTCCGTGCCCTCTCAAGAGACTCCTTAGACCAACCATCGACAAATACACTCTACCACTATCTGTTCAAGTTCAGATAGACTTACCTTCGGGTGTCTTCGGGAAATTCAACGGAGGACACCTTTACGCACATCTCTTTTAAGCTTTGCGTGCCTCCTGTTCTCATCTTCAAATTGAGTCTTTCCCCTACTAGTCGCCTCATTCTAATCATATATATATATATATATATATATATATATATATATATATATATATATATATATGGGTATGATAAATAGTATACATATGCGCACTATACTGGCACGTATGTATAAATATATTTCTTCCTCGGATATTATAAATACAGAGTTCAATTATATGTAAAAGCGCTATAGGTATATGTTAGTGAATATATACCACGACTTGGAGTTTCATGAAATTTTGTAATCTTCAGGTGCTGAGTATATATTCTTAGATAATATACTCAGCACCTAAACATTGTAAGATTGCATGGAACTCCGAGTAGTTCTAACACCGACGTTGGATATTATGTATATTCACTACTATATATATATATATATATATATATGCAATCTGTGGGGTTAGGCTTCAAGATAGGACATCTAACGTAGACCTATTTAATAGGTGTAATATTGAAGGAATCGAGACTTTTATCATACAGCCTCAGTTACGCTGAACTGGTCATGTCTTGAGAATGTCTGATCACAGGATACCCAAGATCCTAATGTACAGCCAGTTAGATCAGGGCTACAGGAATGTAGGACACCCATGGCTAAGATACAAAGACAAGCTGAAAAGAAACTTGTCAGCAGTTAATATACCATATAACACCCTTGAGCGCTTAGCTTTAGAGCGGGTAGAATGGAGATCAACGTGTTTTAGTCGACACAGCAATTTTCAATCTGCTTGTCCGAATCATCTTCAAGAAGCGAGAGCAAGATCTAAAAGGTCGACCAATCTAACAGTGATCTCCTCTCACAATCCTCACGCTTGCTCCATATGTGGCATCCTTTGTGAATCACTTAAGATTATAGCAAAAAAAATTTCATAATTGAATCAATAAGCTGGCAGTTCCTCATACGTCGAAATCGACGGAGATTCTATTATATATATATATATATATATATATATATATATATATATATATATATATATATATATATATATATATACACACACACATTTAGCAATAACTGACGTGACAATAACTGACGTTATTTTCAGTTGACAAAATTCATTTCGTTTTTTGCCTTGAGACGAAACGCGTCGGCTATTACAGTTTTCCTATTGTTATTTATATTTATAAATATTGTCTTTTCTACAGGTTAACTCTGAGAAATTTTCATATATATATATATATATATATATATATATAGATTGAAGTTTATAAGCAGTAAATTCGACCTTGCCTACCGAACGATCCTCTGTGGCCAAATCGGTAAAGGCACGTCAAGCTAAATGACGGTTCCTTATAGGATGTAGGTTCGTAATCCTGTCGAGAGACGAATATTTTGTGTGAAAATTTCTCGGACATTCATTATTTAATACTGTTTATTATAAACAGAGCATTTACTTAAATACTTGTATCTATAAAAAGAACGTTAAACATAAAAATGTCTTTAATAAATAAATTGTCGGACTTTGTCCATTTCGTAATATATATATATATATATATATATATATATATATATATATATATATATATATATATATATAGATAGATAGATAGATAGATATAGATATATATTTGTGTAGTGTTTTTCACTTGTTTCTTGTTTAGGATTGAGTTTCTGGTTCCTTCTAAAGTCTACTTCAATTCTATGCTTCTAACGCCTCTGTCTAAACTCTGAAATTGTATTTGCTATATTTATTTCTCAATAGGAGTAAACAAATTCGCCTATCGTCTCGTTCACATATCTCCCTAGTTTTTAAAGTCTGCTTAAAATCTATTCTTCTGACGTCTACATCAAAAATTCACGCACTTTAACTTGTTTCCTGTTTAGGATTGGTTTTCCGATTCCTTCTAAAATCTTCGAATTCTCTTTTATTTACAGTAGACTGTTGCGTCGTGGTGGCCTTATCTGTGGTAGATACTTGGGGTGAAATGATTGAAAATATATATAGCAAAAACGGTGAGGGAATGTTTTCGCTCTGATCAGGAATGGGAAGAAAAATTAATGTTTAATCATTTTCCAGATCTCACATCTGTTCCAAATCAATTCAGTCTGAGACACTAACTACAATACGGTTCAACTGAATCACACTGACCAGTCCATTTGGGATTTGGATGCATTCTCTTTCAATGTCTGCTTTAAATCATTGATTGTTTATTGTTTTGGGCAGTAATAAACATTATCTTTTAGTTGACCCCATAAGTCAAAAACCATTAGTCTCCCGTCTGGGGAACAAACGGTATAGGTCATGGACAGTTGCTTCTTCTTAAAATTTGTTTATAATGTGAGTCAGACTAAGTCATATTGATGGATGGGCGTGAAACTCTTTTGTAAATCGGTTTGCACTTTGGCTGCATTATGTTCTTTGCAGGAGAAATTTTCGATGATTTTTTTTTCTCTTTGCAATGCAGAGGTCCATTTCAGTTTGGAGTTTTAATCAGTTACGCTCGAAAAAGAATATATATATATATATATATATATATATATATATATATATATATATATATATATATATATATATATATATATACTTCCAGACTGTAGAACGCCAAACTCTGTTAAACTTTGTTTTAGATGTCATGTGTAAATAAAATTGGATTTAGAAAAGATCTAGCTTCGACTCAAAAGCAATTTACAAAAGTCCCACATTAAATAGTCAGATTTTGGTAGGTTGTCCGAACTAAAAAAACAAAAAAAACATTGAGCAATCTATAAGATTGATACATAACGAACAGACTGTGGCAGATACATATTGATAAGACTGATAATAGATAGATAGATAGATAGATAGATAGATAGATAGATAGATAGATGTTTGTTTTCTGTGAAAAGAAAAATGTTATACATTTCAAATCCTTTCATTTGTATCCGCTTACTTCTTAAAATAACGACCAGGATTCATATTTATAATTGTTATTGCAATATTTTGTTAAGGTTGCTAAGCTCAAATATTTAACGATGCGATAGGGGAATTTCTACGGATATTTTATTGTCGTAGAAGTCGACATCAGCTTATTCAATCATTAACTGGATAATTAAGATCCATCATAAATTTGAAATAGGAAAACCGTGAAATTATTACGGGTCTTTGTAGTTTTGTTTAGGTTGTTAAGCACAAATATTTAACGATGCGATGGGGGAATTTCTACGGATATTTTATTGTCGTAGAACTAGCCATCAGCTTATTCAATCATTAACTGAAGAATTAAGATTCATCAGAAATTTGAAATAGGAAAACTGTGAAATTATTACGGGTCTTTCTAGTTTTGTTAAGTTTGTTAAGCTCAAATATTTAACGATGCGATAGGGGAATTTCTACGGATATTTTATTGTCGTAGAACTCGCCATCAGCTTATTCAATCATTAACTGAAGAATTAAGATCCATCATAAATTTGAAATAGGAAAACCGTGAAATTATTACGGGTCTTTCTAGTTTTGTTAAGGTTGTTAAGCTCAAATATTTAACGATGCGATAGGGGAATTTCTACGGATATTTTATTGTCGTAGAACTCGCCATCAGCTTATTCAATCATTAACTGAAGAATTAAGATTCATCAGAAATTTGAAATGGGAAAACCGTGACATTATTACGGGTCTTTCTAGTTTTGTTAAGGTTGTTAAGCTCAAATATTTAACGATGCGATAGGGGAATTTCTACGGATATTTTATTGTCGTAGAACTCGCCATCAGCTTATTCAATCATTTACTGAAGAATTAAGATTCATCTAAAAATTCAAAAATGAAAACCGTGAAATTTTTACGGCTCTTTCCTGTATTGAATTAATGGCGTATTCAAACGAACGGAAGTAAATATTTCGTAATGTTACTCAATGTCCCGAAAGGTTCCATAATATTTTTTCCTGATGTCATTGTGCCTAGACATCTACAAGTTTTTGAAAAATATTCTAAGATAAAAAAAATATTATTCAATTTACGATAAAAAAAAAAAAAAAGACAAAATGATGCATAATTTAAAAATAAAAATTATCAAAAAACATTTTTTACTTAATGAGTGTTTCACAATAAACATTTTTAGCGTTTTTGGCAAACAACCAATTATCGACTTTGATGTTTTTATAATGCTTACGAATCACAAATGTTTTCAAAATAGGAAAACGTTTTCGAGTTAAAAAAAAAAACAAAACGAATTTGCTCTAAAACCAAGTGTATTTCTCCCGACTTTTTTTTGCGTCTTATACTATTTAGATTTCTATACACAAAGAAGAACGGTAATTAGAAAATAAATTTCAGATTCTAAAAACTATTGCCTGGGAGTGGGTTGTTGACGATAACGTTGTAATCTTGCAACACCCACACCGGTCGTCCAAGACTTCCAATACAGCAGTTGGTCGCTGAAGTGATCGCTTCAATCTATAGCTCCCCTATCCCACGTTGGGATTTTTAGATCATAAGGCAGCTAATATCGAATAGTTGCAGGTATCTGCATGTTGCGCTGGTCTAAGCAGGGCGATAACGTACAAGAAACAATAATACTCAAATAAATTGAACAAAAGATAATACTGTTTTTATATGAGTTCTCTGCTCATTAATTGGTTTATATCAGAGTTTGCATACAATAAATTATCATCCCAGCCCACATCTAAACCGGAAGTGATACTATCATCGACTTGGCAAAACTGGTTTGCTGTTATTGGTAATGTTTGGCCAAGGATCAAGTGGGAAGGTTCTCTTTGGCAGGCAGTCATGTCGGCTGTATCACGATCGATGGCTGGGACGAACTCTTCGCAGTTTCGTTCTCGTCTTCTACGCTCCGTCTCGTCTTTTGTCTGACGAATTCGCTTCGCCCATTCGTATTTATGAACATAATATTGGGGAATTCCCTTCTCTCAATCTCTCATATCATTACCTCTCACTAAACCTCGTCAGTGGCTTACCCCCACCCCCTCAAATCACATTCGACCAGGATAATCAACTCCAAATTCGTTGTGTACGAAAATGAAATTTTCGCTTTACAGCTTGCATTTGCAGCTGTGTGTCAATCAACATTTCCCTTTAAGTCTGGGTTACTTTTCCATTGTTCAAACTACTCGACATAAAATTCAATTCGTTTATGTGTGAATTAAATACTTAATTTTTTCCCACGCGTTTTTTGGTACTAACCCTTCTCATTTCAATGTCTCTCAGTACAAAATTCATACGTTTTAACAAAACTTTATTCCGTTTTACTGCGGAAACGACAAATAATATCACAAATTTGCCCAGAAATTTGATTGCTTGGAAAGTTATTCAATTTTTGCATTATTTCGTTTTTGTATCTGGAGACGCAGAACATCATAAAAATTGACCGTTCTACTTTTATATGCCCTGTCCCTTCAGAGCGTGCTCGATCATGGCTCTCCCCAATTCCCTATCATTCGTTACTGTTATCAATGTTTATCTCCATATAATCCAACCTTTCACTCTACTTCCATCTACTTATATAATCTTAAGCAAGTTACTCACTGTTTTCTCTTGCTCTGTAAGTGTCAAATTCTGTAATCTCTCTTTCCTCCTTTTCCATATAAATTCCGGTTCTAGGAAAATTTGCCATAAACATTTTTGTCGTAGGAAAACTCGCTTCAGGAATTTTCGCCGTAGAAAATTTGGCCGTATAGGATTTTTGCCGTAAGACAATTTCGACCCATTTTCTTTTTAATTGTTATCAAGTATTAGGTTGGTGCAAAAATAATTTCGTTTTCTAACATATGTTACTATGTGAGAAAACGAAATTATTTTTGCACCAACCTAATATATCTGGATTACGCTTTTGGTACTTCGATTTAAACATTTTCATAAGCGAGGTTATAGGATCAAAATCTTACATCATCCATCCTCGTCAGTGAGGAGGGGAAAAATTTCAACTTGACGCCAAAACCTACGTTAAGCAAGTTCATGTTTCAGATATTTATAAAATGAAGAACTTATAAATTGATATCAATGCAAGATTTCAGTGAAAAATGCTTCATTACAGTCCAACGCAAAAGAAAAAAACATTATTAGTTGGAATTTGCGCACATTTTAAATTATTTATTTCTAAATTTTATATATTTTTAGTCGTTTATATTTTTAAATAAATGTTTACTTTTTAATTACTTTTTTGATGTTTGAACCTGTACAATAGACATCCATATATATTAGGTTTGTGCAAAAATAATGACGTAATAATGTCGTTTTTTGACGTTAAAAAATACGTCAAAAAACGACATTATTACGTCATTATTTTTGCACAAACCTAATAATAGATAACAAAGTACTTCGTATATTAAATTAAACATTACCCCGAAAGGGACCTTCAAGATAAGGGTATCGAAAAAAAAAATACGGCGAAATTGTTATACGGCAAAAATCATATCCGGCGAAGTTTTCTATGACGAAAATTCCCGAGGCGAGTTTTCCTACGGCAAAAATGTTTGCGGCGAATCTTCCGGATACGATAAATTTCAACTCTTTCTAATTATAACTATATAGGTGACTTTTTTTTTTTGTTTGTTTGTTTTTTTGTTCCTCGCGCTCACATGATCTCTACATAGTATTCTCATCATCCTTCAGTAGAGCCATATTCTGTTGCCTCAAGTGACCTCTTCATCTGCGAGGAAATTTTCCATCATTCACTGCCGTATAAGAAGATTCGATATTAAACAGCAGGTCAACTCTTTTTTTCTTTGACTGTAACGAAATTTTGGCAAACATGGATAAACGTGTCCTCAATAAGGTGATTTTCTAAGTGTATCTAAGAAGGTATTGGGCACCCAGTGAGTATCAAACTCACTATTCAGTAGTAACTGATTTATCGAGATAAGCTTACTAACAATAATACGGCGTCAAAGTGCCGTAAACGTCGCAAAAAAATATTTACAGTTTTTAAAAAGCGATATTTGTAATAAAACCTAAACATAGGAAAATGAATTTATACATTTTCTTTGTTCTTGGGAATTTGCAAAATAATAAACTCAGTTAGTTATATGCCATGTGTGATGCACGCTTAGGTGATCATGTATCTTTCGATACATGACTGACGAGGCAGATTTTTTTCCCGCAGTATGTTGTCATTTCTTTCTGCAGTAGACCAGTTGCTATCCAAACCTATAGAACCCGGTCTGTCCTGTTATTTACCCATAGCTGGAAGGAGAAGAAAATAATTCACACCTTTCCCAAAGGTATTAGCACATTGCAATGCATTTATATATATATATATATATATATATATATATATATATATATATATATATGATTATAGTGGAGAAGGTATCGTGCAATATCATCCACACTTTTTGAAGGGCCGAATACAGAGACCTGGTGCACTACGTGCCACATGGTCTCCAAACGACCCTCCGCAGGTTTTGAATTCAGAGTTGTCCTTCTCCTAGACCAGTTGCCATCCAAGGCTATAGAACCCAGTCTATAATATATATATATAATCGACTCTCTCTATGAGGGTCAAGCAGATCAGTTCCCAGGAAACCGACAGCCCGACAACAGCACATGAGATTTGATTATAGTGGTGAAGGTTTCGTGTAGGACCATCCACACTTTTTGAAGGGCCAAATACAGAGACCTGATGCACTACGTGCCACAAGGTCCCCAAACGACCATCCGCAGGTTTTGAATTCAGAGTTGTCCTTCTCCTAGACCAGTTGCCATCCAAGGCTATAGAAGCCAGCCTGTCCTGCTATTTTACCCATAGCTGGAAGGAGAAGAAGAGGATTCACCCCTTTCGCAAGTTTATTAGCACGTAAGTGAATGTAATGGATTCGATTGAAATTCGAACTCGGCTCTCCAATTCCTCAATCGGAAGCACTATACATTACTCCACCGGGCCTCCTACTTCTGTATAATATTATTTATTAGAATGGTTGATAAAACTTCGGCTAATTACCAATCGATTCAAAATGGTAAATAATAAGAATTTGCTTAGAAATGGTTCACTTATTTTAATAATTTAGATGTTTAAATTTATGAATAAAAAATTGTTTTTTATATTTATTTCTGTAAAAATTGATAAATAATAAATATTGCATTGTTTTGGGTCTAATTATATTAGTTTTGTAAAATGTTGCAAATATAAAATTATTCTTGTAAATATAGGTTCTAATAATAGGCGTATAATATTTTTTTCTTGAAATTGCTCAAGAAAAAAATGTATAAATTCACTTTAATCATATAATTAGATTTGATTACAATTCTACTCATCACTCTTTAAAACAATGAGATTCTCTTTCGTTCTTGAGAAATTACAAAATATAAACACTATTGTCTATATTATTTGTTCAATTGTTTGGCAAAACATTGGCAAATTGCCAATCGATTGGAACTTTATAAAACTTAAATAGCTAGGATTTCCTTAGAGTTAGTTTGCATATTTTAATAATTGAATAAATAATATTTATTTAAAAATTATAATATAAGTATGCTGTAACATTACTACAAAATAGCCATTTTGTTTCAACACTTCTGGTGTCTTTTCAAGTAATGGTGTTGATTGTAATATAAAAAGTTTATTTAATAAATATTTAAAATTTATGAATAAAAATTTGTTTTCATATTTATTTCTTTATAAATTGTTAAATATTGCATTGTATTTGTTTTAATTGTATTAGTTTTTCGTATGTTGTAAATATAAAATTATTCTTGTAAATAAACAATCTAATATATAAATAGTGTTTAATATTTCTGTTGTCAATACTACAGAACAAAAAAATGTATAAATTCACTTTCGTCATATGTTTAATTCAATTCGAATCATGGCTTTTTAAAACAATAAACATTGCCGAGGAGTAGAGGTAGTTAAAAAACAGTCCCTTTGATCTTATTATGAGCATATTTATCCATGTTTGTTGAAATTTTCCGTTTTTTTAATGCTTTTGTTGTACCTCTCGAATAAAATTTGAAACAATCTGGAGATCAGATCTAGCAGACAACCTCAAACGGAGACCCTTTCGCGCTATTAGAGAGACGATGTTAATGTATGGTGCCAATACTTGGACATTACTTAAAACCCTAGAGTCTAAGCTTGATGGAACCTTCAGATGTTGTGATCTATATCCTTGATATTTCGACAATCTTATGCGAATGCAGAATATTCTTTGAAGGACTCTTCTGGTGAGCAAAATAAGAACTCGTGAGTGATCTACTCCTTTGGACACCTAGACATGAAGCAAAACGGGCTGGTCACCCAGCAACCACCTACACTGACCAGCTATGTTATGACACAGGATGCCACCCTTTTGATCTTGATTCAGGACTGTAATAATTGGCGGGATAGACTCATAAATGTCTGAGCTAACTCAACCGAATAAATAAATAAAATTCCCCTTCGGACTTCTGGAATATTGCGAGTGGCCATGGTTAAATTTAAATTAACGTTTCGGCGTCGTACGCTCCGGTTTTCTTCAGTATCTATCTATCTATATTTCTGAGATGAGGTATTGTAATTGTCAACATTATTTACATTGTTCGGACTGTTGTCCATCCCTTTGTTGCCTTATTCACGACGTTTCGGTCGTTGTACGCTTCGGCCTTCTTCAGTATCTATCTATATTTCTGAGGTGAGGTATTGTAATTATTTACATTATTTACATTGTTCAGACTATTGTCCACACTTTTGTTGCCATATTCATGACGTTTCGGTCGTTGTACGCTCCGGCCTTCTTCAGTATCTATGTATATTTCTAAGATGAGGTATTCTAATTATTTACACTATTTACATTTTTCGTGCTGTTGTCCTGATGTCTGCTGCCATATTCACGACGTTTCGGCCATTTTACGCTCCGGCCATCATTGGTGCACGAAATCAAGGATTCATTTCGAAATTCCAATAACCTGAATAAGGCCGGTGCGTACAACAGCCGAAACGTCGTGAACATGGCAATAAAGACTAGGACAACAGTCGGAACAATGTAAATAAGAATGTGTTGCTTTGGTGTAAGGAATACTGTGCTATGTTTGGGCCAGTAATTGCGGCTAGCTAAGTTTAAGATAAGACAGATTGAAGACCAGCCATATCCCTCCTCTTGGCCTTGTGCCACATTTTTATATTATATCAAAATAAATATTATTTTCCTCTATTTTTCCCAAACTTTCTGAATGTAAGAACAGGCAACAAAGTCACATCAATTTACTGTTGAATTGGTTAGATGTAACCGTAGGTTCTATGCCAACGGTTTCTTCTTTTGCACTTCTTGCCTGTGGAACTCTTTTCCGGGTTTGTTTCTCTCACTCGTTAATAGTGTCTCTCTTTTTGAAGTGAGTAGCCATGGTTAAATGCAAACTAAGTAACAGAACTGTACAACAAACAGAATTGACAAAGTTTGCAATAAACAATTACAAGAAAAAGAACCGGGCCAAAAATAATATAAAGCAAGCAAACAATATATGCAAGGCAAAGCAGCAGTAATATGGCAAAAAGTTCACAATCTAAGAATTGGGGTTGACATACAAAAGCAAGTTTGAACAAGTGAACTTAGCGTTTTGACTTCAAGACCAGACAGACCAGGGCTGAGTCGGATAAAACCGAGAACCAGCCTATTTTATTGGCTAGAAAGAAATCCCAGCATGCATTTGTATGCTTCTGCCTTTAAATTGGGGAGGGACAAATATTTTTACAGTCATTCCTAAATAGGATTGGAACCAACATATTGGGTTAGACTCACTTACATGCAAATACACTTGAGAAAGGTATGAATCCACTTTTCTCCCCTACCCTCAGCTATAGGTTAATTAGTAAGATTAGATTGGCAGCAAGGTCTCAACAGTTGCAATAGCTACATGTAACCATAAGTTCTATGCTAACA
The DNA here is from genome assembly GCA_963932145.1 of Acanthosepion lycidas. Classification (NCBI taxonomy): domain Eukaryota; kingdom Metazoa; phylum Mollusca; class Cephalopoda; order Sepiida; family Sepiidae; genus Acanthosepion; species Acanthosepion lycidas. Next base: position 63,798,199 of record OZ010615.1, read on the forward strand.
GTTTCTTGTATCACAATTCTCGCTTGTAAAACTCTCTTCCAGCTTCTCGATTCCCAGACAACTTTGATCTTCAAAAATTTAAATACAATATCAATCGTTATCTTCTTAATTCTTGTTCTTTTATTATCTTTTCTCCTTAATAGTAGTTTTTTTCTTATTCTCTAACATTTAATAAGCCTTTGCATCCTAGTGGCTTTATTGCCTCACTTAGGGTGAAATGATAAAAAACATAATTGCATCACTAATTCATTATTATACTAAAAGAAAAAAAAATTGCAATCTAAAATGTATTTTCTTGCTTTTAACAACCTGAAAAGGGTTGATAAGCTGTAAAAAACAAACAAATCAATCAATATTTACAAATGGCCATAGACTAAAAAGCTGAGTAGTTGTGATAAAAACTAACAAAAATTACGTGGAAATGCTGAAATGTTCTCAACTAAACTAAGAAGACAAAACATACCAGGACTGAGTCAGATGAAACCGAAAAACGACTTTATTTATTAGCTTGAAAGAATTCCCAGGATGCATTTATTTGCTTCTGACTATAAATTAGGGAGGGAAATGTGATTTGCAATCATTATTTGCAATCATTTATTAAAAAAAATAAGAGGAAAAATGCCAAAAAAAGACATAATTTTTTACATCATGGGGTGTTTTGTAGAATCCTTGTGAATATGTGGTACTGTGCTACAGGTGATTGACAAGATATTTTGTTGAGTGAGTATATTGTATTGAATGAATGGGTCGTGATTGTAATTACTTAGGAATAGGATAACTACTGAGTACCATCTTTTCCTCATCCACCCCCACTTCGGCCATGTGCCAAAATTTCTGTACATAAGCAGCAATAAATATATATCCCAACCTTTTGATTGAAACCAGTATTTTCCTTATTTCTAACGAAATTTTCCTGTTTCTTAATTTTTTGCTTAGCTTTTACAAGGCATTTTCCTTACTCCGATGCGTTTTAGAATTTCCATGTCACATTTTCCAACATCTTCCTACATAGTTAATTTTGGTACGTGTTCATTATGGCATCCCAAATTGGTGGCTAGGCTGCTGGTCCGTCCTTTCTTCTAATTTTTCTTTACTACCTTGTCTTTGTAAAATCCCTAGGAAGGCCATCTGTCGAGACAAATAAATGAATACGAACAACAAAATCTCAGTAGATTAATTAAAAATTGTTTGTCATTTCTGAACAGTTAATGAATGCGAGGCTTTATTGAAATTCTTTCCTGATGATCTTTGAAGTATTATTTCGCCCTCAAAGAAGAAGGAATTGTTTTTACCTCCAATGTTGTTCTTCAGAAATTCTGCTTTTAATATGTAATACTAGAAATGTCATTGTAATGTCGTGTTGCGACTGTAGTGAATAGTGTAGCTTTCTTCATTTCTCAAGACACAACGGCAAATTCAAGGTAACTTCTGGGTCTGGCATGGAGAAAAGATTCAAGCGAAACATAGATTCAAACAAGTACAACACTGTGTTGATTTCTAACTCGAAAAGGAAACTACAGGTCGTTCTAGAAGAAAGCGTGAAGAAAGGAATAACTATCAACTGCAAAGAGAGAGAAAGCATAGTCATCAGCAGGAGACAAAAACCAAGGTGCGAGTTACGAATTGGAGATGTCAAAAATAAGCCAGAAGTTCAAATATCTGGGAAATGTGTTTATTTAAGCCGACCATGTCATTACAATGCAGAGGAGTTACAGAGAGTGAAAGTGAATGGGAAGATCAGAACATATATATATATATAAGAGGAAAAATATGGAAAAACATATATCCGAATATGCAAGTATGCTGTTTTAATGTTGTTTCAATGTCGACGTCAGACATTTCGGTCTAGTAGACCTTCTTCAGTACATAGTTATTAAAACATAATTAAAATTAGACGATATTCAAGTCAACATGAAAAGACGATAGACATAAGACTAATCAAAACAGAATAACTGAAATTTTTAAGATCAGTGTTCCGTTTCGCAATACGATCACGTGGGCGTCACGTGGGTGTTACGTGGGCGATGTTGTGAAAACGTATTCCTAAAATAGAGTATATTTTAAATGAAAAAGAAATTCATTTTAATCTAAAATTTTCTAAGTACGTTTGGCCAGCATTAATTTTGCCAAAAAAGGGGAAATATTAAAGAAGCCGGGTCTTGTATTCACCGTGCGTGAGATAGATATTATGCCTGCCTCATAAATCCGTCTAAGATTTTTATTATTAATATATTTTAAAATCTTCACAGAATCAAAATCGAAATTATGATCAGATTTAGTTATGTGTACAAATAAAGCATTGTTTAAATTACCGAGGCGAATATGTCGTTTTTGTTCGAAAAAACGAGATTTTATGGACCTACATGTTTCACCCACATATTTTAAGTCACAGTTGTCGCATATATATATATATATATATATATATATATATATATATATATATATATTATAAAGATACAACATACGGTACCTACCGATGTGTGTTGTAAGTTTTTTCTGATACAACACATCTAGAAAGATAATGTTTATTATCTTAATATACAAGTAGGTTGTATGACCTTATATAGTTTTTGCACAGGTTATCGAATACAGTAGCCTAAATTCATTTACTGGTAGTCCAAAATTTCGGGCCACTTATAGACTACCGTATGTTTGGGGGTCGACTAATACGGTACATATAGATATGATAGACTTAAAATATGGTTTTTCGTTTTCGCTACACAGTTCCAACCATGTTTCAAAAATGGAAGCTAAAAGCCCCGAATTTAATTTTGTACTTAAATTAAAGACATTAGTTCCATTTCATCTTCAAGCGAACATCGGATTATATATCTTACTGTTCTTTCTTTTTATTAATATATATATAAGATAGATTAAGATAGGTTGATATGAAAACGCATCATATATATATATATATATATATATATATATATATATATATATATATATATATAACTCGACCATGTCTCTCACACCAACCCTCATTACATTCTCTCTTAAATTTCAAAAACTTTATACTATTCATCAAAAGTATGAATTTTCATTTCATTTTCTTTTATCTTGTGGGAGTGCTATCTGATGATCCTGAGTCCTTTAAAAGGGCTCTGGTGAAATAAATTATTATAATGGAACCTTCAAGTGGTCTGTTCTTCTTTAAAATATTAGCTCTGGATGTATATTGAGCTCTCAGGATTTCATCCTCCTTGGGACTACCCATACGGATTACCAAGTTTTTCATAACTTAACTTATCTATCTATCTATCTATCTATCTATATATATATATATATATATATATATATATATATATATATATATATATTTATATATATATATATATATGTATATA
>OZ010615.1:63809045-63841545 GCA_963932145.1 Acanthosepion lycidas
TTGTTTTTAGTAAATCCAAGTAGTATCAGAGACGAAAGATTAAATGCGATTCGAAATGTTTTATTTTTTAAAAAAATCATCCTTAGCGTTGCGACTGCGCGATCCAAATGTTTTTATCTGTTAACAATAACACATTTCCCAAAATGCAACTTTAAAATTTTGTTTGCCAAGAGATTTCGCCATTTTATATCATTAACGTTACTAAACTACATTTTGTATGAATAATTCATTGTATTATATATATATATATATATATATATATATATATATATGTATATATATATATATAATTCAAAAAAAAAAAACAGACCACTTTAAGGTACCATTCTAATAATTTATTTCACCAGAGTCCTTTTAAAAGGACGCCGGATCATCAGATAGCACTTCCAACAACGAAATGAAACGAAAAATGAGATTAAAAGTTTTTTGGCCTCCAAATCTAGACTGTTCTCCATTAATCATCTGAGATACTCCTCTGTATCTTACATCAGCATGGCTGATGCTATCCTTCAGAAAGGTGACTCTTTGCGGACTAACGTTTTCAGTTGAGGTGGGAAACCAATATTGAATTCATTGCTAGCCGACTGTCCACATTGGTTTCTGGATGGAAAGAATCGATACCCTTTTCTCGTTTAATTAATGAAGACTGACGAAAAAAAAAAAGCTCACACCGTAAACAACCCAGGAAAGTTGAGGACCACCTTCTGTTAGTTGCGTCCAGATGACGGACACACAAGAGCGGTACCTTAATTTTTTTTTTTTTTTTTTTTTTTCCTTTTGGTGAATAAGTCAAGACTTTTTGCGGCAAATCGTTACTAAATATAAACCTGACTTTGCTTGTTCAATTCTGAAGACATCCAAATTAAAGCAATGGGACGCCCGAAATTAAAAAGGGTTCTATCTTTAATATAGATATATTTAATTAAGCCGGATCTGCCTATATTTCTGTCTTCATCTTTATTGCCATATTAACGACGTTTCGGTCACTGTACGCCCCGGCTTTCTTCAGGAACTATCTATATTTCTAAGATGAGGTATTGTAATTATTTAAGCTATTTATAATTTCCGAATTTTGGTCCGCATCTTCATTGCCATATTCATGGCGTTTCAGCTGTTGTACGCTCCGACATTCTTAAGGAACTGTCTATATATTTAAGATGATGTATTGTAATTATTTAAGCTATTTACATTGTTCTTACTACAGTCCTCATTTTCGTTGTCATATTCACGAGGTTTTGGCCGTTCTACACTCCAACCCTCTTTAGGAACTGTATATCTGAGATGATGCCTTGTAACTATTTATATTCTTCGGACTGCTGTTCTCATCTTCGTTGCCATATTCACGATATGAAGTCGCAATTTACACATACGATGTCTGATCAAAAATATCGAAATTCATGCTATAAAAAGAAAACTATAACACACATCAATTCGGTATAATCCCCGTCTGAAGGCACGCTCCTTATCCAGCGTCGTTTCCATTGATGGAAGCATTCTTGGAGCTCTGCCCTGTCGCATACATTTCGATTACTTCGATATCATAAAATCGTTTTCCTTTTACGTAGGGTTTTTGGGAAAGAGGAAAAAGTCACAAGGGGCTACATCTGAAGAACATGGTTGTTGTTTGAACTGGGGAATGTGCACTTTGCCCAAAACTGCTACAAAAGCAGGTTCATTGATAGAATGATGTGATGTGGTTAGACAACCACACTCTGCACACTTTCCTTCCAACCACACCTATAAATAATGAAAGTGTGTGGGAACGTTATAACAGTTTCTATGGGTGACAGTGTTCAAGGTCAATCTGTGCCAAGTGGCATGGCATAGGTCCCGATAATTGTTTTCCGCAGATATCGTATATAAAGTATGTGTTTGCGTGTGTATTTGTATACTATCTCTATATATAAAACAGAAAATGTCTGTGTGTCTGTCTTTCTCTCTCTGTCTGTCTGTCTCTCTCTCTGTCTGTGTGAAACATTTTCACTCGAGATCCATCCAACTGATTTTGACCAAACTTGGCATATACATTCTACAATGTAAGAAATAAGTTATATTTATTAAATATCAATAATCGATGAAGCCGATCAAAATCAATAAATTCAATTTTTCCCCCGATTTTCCTTGAAACTCGGTATGTAGGTTACTTACATCATGACGAGCTCAGCGATACCTCATTCTTATTTCTACGCCACTGCGTTTAACGAACCAATGCGAAAAACAAAAGAAACGATTTCAGCACAAATCGATTTCAACACAAATTTTAAATAAAAAACTCCCTAACTTTTCTAGCAGTCTACTACAAACTTCATTCAATTGTCAGCAACAATAAGTTGATTAATAGTCATTTAACTTGATAAGTGAGTCCACCCATATATTGAAAACCTGTGTAAATAGCGGTAAATACAGGTTTTAACTGGTTTCTTTCTTATTTGTCGTTGATCTTTTAACCAATTAACACTTGCTTTATAAATGTACACGCTTTTACATCCCTGGTAGCACACTGACAAATTTAATTCCAAAGATTCTGAAATAATTGTAGTCTGATGTCAGTCTTCATGTTGCCTGTTTTACTCCTCCATGTGCTTGGCTAACTTTGGTTGAATAAATACGCACTACTTCTGTTTTATCAGTAACTGCATTAATTCAAAATGTTTTTAATGAAAGTACTTTAAAGTAAATGAAGAAGATAGGTTCTGTTACATGATGCTGTTTTTGCTCCATTCTAATTGAACGCTTTTTCTCATCGACCAGCTTGGTAGGGCTGCTAGTTATGTATAAGATCACAGTTCATACATATGAACTTGTGGTGTATGCGTGTACTCTATTATCTAATATAATGGAGGATCTTCTAAATCCATTTGCTCAAATGTCAACGAATCTCAGGCGTTATTAAAAGGCAAGGAGAAACTGTTCAAACCTATTCGTTCTGTTAAATTATTATTTTAGATTTTTCTTGAAGAAAGGAAAAATCAAATCCAAGATTTTGTAACATGTTTTCGTTTTTTTTTATGCCGACATGACGCCATTTTTTATGTCGACATGACGCCATTTTTTATGCCGACATGACGCCATTTTTTATGTCGACATGACACACTTCGTTATGACTTTACCTTTTTTGGCACGTCATTTCATACTCTTACTATTAGGCTTCCCGCCATGAAAAAAAGAAATCCGTCAGGCAAGGCCGATTGCTTGCCTTGAAAATGAGGAATTGAGAGCGGTGTCAGCATTCAGAGGTGTCTTTTTTTCTTTCCTTCTTTTTACGATTTCTTTTCATTTCAAATATACTTTTTGGATTTGGATAATAATTTTTGGCTTGTGATCCTGTCAAAAACTGATTTTCAATCTATTTTCCCTTCCAGGGTAGGCAGATCCATTAGAGACATTTGTTTTTCGAGAAATAATCTTCATCTTCTCCTCCTGCTCCACCTCCTCGTCCTCCTCCTTTTTCTTTTCACTCTCATCTGCGATCGTTCGTTTGCCTTTTTTTATTTTAATTTCTTTCTTCCTATCTTCTCAAGAAAGACCTTTTTGATACAGCCCCTATTCTGACAACTTTACCATAATGAAAATTATTCATTCTTCCTTTCCTTCTTTCTGGCTTTCTGGCTTTCTTTCTTTCTTTCACTCTAATCTGCGTTCGTTCGTTTGCTTTTTTGATTTTAATTTCTTTCTTCCTATCTTCTCGAGAAAGACCTTTTTCAATACAGCTCCCATTCTGCCAACTTTACCTTAATGAAAATTATTCTTTCTTTCTTTCTTTCTTTCTGGCTTTCTTTCTTTCTTTCTTTCTTTCTTTCTTTCTTTCTTTGTGTGGTTTTGGTGTAAGGAATACTGTGGTATGCTTGGATCAGCAATTGTGGCTCAGTTTATGTTAAGACAGATTGAAGACCACCCTTCACCTCTCTCCCCTTTTGACCTTGTGCCACATTTTTGTATTATATCAAAATAAATATTGCTTTCCTCTTTGGGAACTAGTAAGGTCTTCATAGAGACTTGGATGTATTATGGTGGCTGTAGTAAGAATGGTAAGTAAGAAATGCCTGTTTTTGTATAAGGAAGACTGTAGTATGTTTGGATCAGTAATTGTGGCTAGCTAAGTTTAAGATAAGACAGATTGAAGACCAGCCTTCCCCTCTCTCCCCCTTTGGCCTTGTGCCACATTTTTGTATTATATCAAAAAAATATTGCTTTCGTCTTACTGAACTAGTTAGTTCTTCATAGAGACTTTGAGGTATTATTATGACTGTAGTAAGAATAGTAAGTAAGAATGTGTATATTTGGTGTAAGGATTACTGTGGTATGTTTCGGTCAGTAATCGTAGTTTGCTAATTTTAATTATGACAATATTTCCCCTCCTTTTGGCCTTGTGCCACATTTTTGTATTTTACAAAATAGATATTACTTTCCGCTATGATATCTACTCTTTAGGAATTTAAAATCAGTTCTAGATTGGCGTTAAGGTCTCATCATTTTACAGTTGAATTGGGTAGATACAAACGTAAGTTCTATGTTAACAGTCTCTTCTCTTGCACTCTTACGGTTTCAGGCCTTCCTAATTTGATTTTCAAGAATTTAAATGAAATGTCATTTGTTGTCTACTGTCTTCTTGATTCCTTTTCTTTATTTTTCTCGCTGCTTAATAACGTCCCTCTTTTGCTTTCTCGCTCTGAAAGTGGCTGTATTGCCTTCCTTGGGCAAATTGATAAAAGAAATATCAAAAAAGTATGAATCTAAAACTTTTCCCCCAACTCTAGGTTAAATAGTAAAACTTGTAGTAGCGATTTTTTTAAGTTACAGCGTAGGCAGCGTAGATATCGCCGTGGTTGGTAATAAAGAAGGAGGTCAAATTTGAATTCAAACTGCATCTGACCATGCCACCAAATTACGGGTTGCCCTAACAAATTATCTAAAAATTATCTAACAAACCTTATTCATTAAGTAGCCATTTTTGTAATTATTTGCAACTTTTACAGTTTTTCCTTACTGAATGCAGTAAAAAAAATTTTGTTTGCTAGGTTTTCGTCCTCTTAACGAGACAAACACAGACACTTTAGTCAGATTAGAATTGATAGCGCATATTTATTTAGATTTCTTGAGGTTTCTCCTGTGTTTTTTTTTTTTTTGTTTTTTTTTTGTGACAACTATTGCTGTGATTGATTAAATTCCTTCTTGAGATTTTAGCTTATTATTTTGATTAGTATTGACTAAGTCTTTTATTTTTTTTAGATTGTACATATAAGTATCTATATTGGATATAGTATTCAGTGTCTCAATTTGACATCGGAGTGTATCTATTGAACAATGTATGGATAAGTGTATATATTGGATATTATTATTACTGTTTTCTCAATTTAACATTAAAATTTAAATTAAAAGTTCCTTGGATTTTCAATATTAAATTTGTTTCTTTTTATATATGAGACATTTATTTATGAGCTTGGGGTTTTGTCCACTGTTGGAATATGACGTTCGAATTTTGTTGGTTGTGTTTTTATCCTCTTACCGAGATAAACACAGACATTGTAGTCAAATTAGAATTGATCCGACCCATTTATTTAGATTCCTTGAAGTTTCACCTGTGCATTTTTCTGACAACAGGCAGTTCCTCCTTTAGATTTTAGCTTACTGTTTTGTTTAGTATTGACTAAGTGTTTTATTTCTTTAAAATGTACATATAAGTGTTTATATTGGATATTATTATTATAGTCTCAATTTAACATTAAAATTTGAATTAAAAGATGTTTGTATTTTCAATATTAAATTTGTTTCTTTTTATATAAGAAACTTTTATTTATGTGATTAGGATTTTGTCTACTTTTGGAATAAGAGACTGGATTTTTGCTCGCTGGGTTTTTTGTCATCTTATCGAGAAATACACAATTTTAATCAGAATAGTCCCCATTTATTTAGATTCCTAGAGGTTTCTCCTATGCATTTTTGCGACAATTATTACAGGCAAATGAGTAAATTCTTTCTTCAGGTGTTAGCTTATTGTTTTGTTTAGTAATTGAATAAGATTTATTGTTTTAGTTGTTGTAGCAAGAAATTTTATGGTGTGTTTAGATCATTTTTTCAACTGTATCTTGTGATGGACTTAGCTGTCAAGGCAAATATATGTTTTGGATTCATTGCTTTTATCAGTTTTTCTGTGTTGGAATATTTATTCAGTACTGATTTGTTAACACCAAAAATTAAATAAAATATTTATTTGCAAATACTGAATTCAGTAAAAATAAACGCATATATTCCTTGTGGTCATTTATTGTCAGAATTCTGGTTTGAATATATTTTCCATTCAATGTATCTCATGCATATGATATTAACTTTACTTGGATTTATTCTTGAAATAGTAAAATTTTCAAGTCAGTTTTAAGCAAAAACCTGCGGAAATTCGAAATTTCTCTGCATTTATTCAGACGATATTTAAAACTAAATCCTCAAAAATTGATAAAAGCTACGAATGTAATTTTTGGCGTCAGTACTTCTTACATCAAACCCAAGTTTTCCCGATGAGTACAATGTTGATTTTCTAAAAACAAATGAAAGACCCACCCGCCTTACACATTCGGAGGGTGGACATTTGAAATACTTGATTAATTTGTGAACTAGAATTGTAGGTGACTTTAGGAAAGGTCCATATGTTATTTCAGCATATCATACAGGAGTTGTCTACAGGGAGTTTATTTCAAACACACTTCCAGACCTGCTAGAGGATGTACCCCTGCTAAGACGAAGGTGCAAATGCTTAATGCATGATGGGACTCCAGCATGTTTTAGTCACATTGCTATCAACACACGTCAGTTTTATCTTTTATATGTGTGTGTGTTTGTGCGTCCATACATTTATCTGTGAATACTTAGTAAAAATTTCATAGTTATTATTTAGCAACTTTTAAAATGTTATAAGGCCACTTAAAACTAATTACCATTTAACTTGAAATTAATTTTATTCAGCTATTTTTATTATTATTTTTATAGGTCTTTTTCTTTCTTTCGTTTCAGTGTCTGTTTACAAATTGTCTTGAATCAAAATAAAAAAAAGAACCGTTCATATCTCCACTTTTATTAAAAATTTCTTCTGCTTTGAATCTTTTTTTACTCTACTAACCCCCCTCCCCGCACCAGAACAACAACAAGAAAAAAACCCTAACATATCAAAGAAACTCACTTGAGTGCTTTAATAGGCAACATAATCAGATGACAGTCACGGATGTTAGTTAAACAGGCACTCGTGCATCCAGACAGGACACACACAATCATTATATTTCAAAGTGGTCAATGATCGTAACGAATATAATGACATTTTTTGTTCTTTTTTTTTCCATTTTCTTTGTTACTTTTTCTATCAATTAATCGTTAATTATTAACGTTGACTAGGATTTTTTTCTGAAGAGGAAATCAAATATCGCGCATGCGCATCAGTTTTCAAAATAAATTCCACACATTTCATCAACAATAGGGCAATCTTTCCAAACGTGTCGTTTCAATATTATCAGCTTGAAACTGTTGAAAATAATTAAATATTGCCTTTTTGCAGATGTACGTGCTTAAGGGCATCTAAACTGCTTCACGAGTTGGTTGATAGGCCTGCATGAATTTTCCAGCATATGCCCAGTGAATACATTTGTTTTACAATAATGTTCACTCTGTACAAGGCCCAAGAAACACTCGTGGTAGAGTTTAAGAGGCACAGTTGACGGGGGTATATGGGGAAGATAACCCTAGACCTGAACAGGTTTTATAGGGGATTAGGAAGCATCCTCTTGGGAGTCCGTTCCATAGATTAGCGATTCATAGGAAGAAGGTGCTTGAGTGGAAGGGTATACGAAGGAAATGAGGGTGGTTCGCTACAATGGGTGTGGCATGGTGGGTCCTTACCGTGAAGGTTAGAAATGTTGAAACTAAGGAGTGTAGTTTGTCTGGACACTTTACGTGGAAATACCGATAGAGTAGTGAGAGGTTTGCGACAGGTTTTTGAAGTGTTTGGCGAAGCATCAGCTTGCGAGTTGGTTCCACAGAAGTCAAGGCCCAGCGGCGGGAGTATGTTTCATGCTTAAACGCTATCGGCAGGTCATATATTGTTAAGTGCTGCATTATTATACTATTCTGTTATTCTGACGGTCATTTGGGTGGGCGCTAATGGCTATTTTTCGAATTATTCTAGGGGCTACTGAGTGGAAATAATTGTAAATCCGGGCGCAGATTTGTGACTATTTTATAGAAACGACATTATTACGTTTTTTGCACCAACCTAATATTTACCCATAGCTGCTGGGAGAAGAACCTTTCCCAAGGGTTTTAAGTATGTAAGTGAATGTAATGGTTTCGATTGGAATTCGGGCTTGGCTCTCCATTATCCCACCGTGCCTCCTATATATATATATATATATATATATATATATATATATATATATATATATATATATATATATTGAATAATGATTTGACACTACAGAATATACTGACTTAAATAAACTCTAGACACTTTTTCCTTAAGAATTCTTTTGACCAAAACTTCTTCAAAAGATTCCAGACACAAAATGAGTAAATGAGGAGGAGAAAATTAATTTCGAAACACGACTAAAAACAAAGTCTAGAGTTTATATATATATATATATATATATATATATATATATATATATATATATATATATGTATGTGTGTGTGTGTGTGTGTGTATTATGAAATGAACAAACTTCGACGATTATTTTAAGACATTTTTTTATGTTTATACGTTCTTTTTATAGATACAAATCTCTAAGTAAATGGTCTGTTTCTAATAAACAGTATTAACGACATTTCAGGCCGGGAAAATGTCGTTAATACTGTCTATTATAAACACAGCATTCACTTAAATATCATTATCTATAAAAAGAACGAATAAACATAAACAATGTCTTTATATATATATATATATATATATATATATATATATATATATATATATATATATATATATATATATATAATATATATATATATATATATATATATATATATATATATATAAAAATATATATATATGAAATATATATATATATATATATATATATAAATATATGCAGCTGTGGATTTTGCATATATATGTATATTTACCACTAATATTATCTATCTATCTATATATATCGATCTATATATATATATATATATATATATATATATATATATATATATATATATATATATATAGTACACCAAATACCTTTAATTAGACACATCGAACTCATTCCGAAACTTCTTCACTGTCCTCGGATTGACCTCCAAACACTGTAAATGTTCGTATAGGAGATTCCGGCGCGAATGCCAAGCAGTACAGCATGCCGTTTCTAAATTTCTGGTAGAGTGCATTGTATCATGTTGTTCTTTCTTTCTTTCACGGACAGTGCCCAACTGACACTACTACACTGTGCAGTCGACAAAATTAAAAACAATAACATGCACATGCATGAAATTTAATATATGAAATGATGACAATTTACCAATCGGATCCTATATATATATATATATATATATATATATATATATACGAGAAAGAGGAAATGGAGTAAACATCCACAGTTCGTAGCATTTACAATTTAGCATTTGGAAAAGAGATAACGATTTGTTTTTTAAATTTCCCTAAAAAATAATTTTTATCAGCATTTACTAACCATCGCCTGAGGAAGTACAATCATAATATTGAAAGTTGAAAGCTTTCGGGTAGCGATTTAAAATGTTCTTATAATCTCTTATAATATATATATATATATATATATATATATATATATATATATATATATATATATATATTACTAAATGAAACGAAAGTTGAGCTAAATTCAAAGGATAAACGATTTAAAATCCAAAGAAGAAACTTTGAAAGCTCCTTGAAGTTACCAGTAAGTACTGTGAAGCATCCGTTCAGTATAATGTTTTGGGGATGCTTTTCTTTTCATGGAACTGGTTTCTTAAAACCTATTGAAAATACCCTCAGAAGCGAGCAGTACAAGAGAATTTTAGAGTCTTCTCTGCTCCGTTCTGCTGAAAGGGTGCAAATCGACCCCACCAAGCTCATTTTTATGCAGGATAATGCCTCCTGTCACAAATCACAATTGATGAAGGAAAAATTTGATAAGAAGCAGGTGAGTGTTATGACATGGCCGCCCCAATCTCCTGATCCCAACCCCATAGAAAACTTATGGAGCATTATAAAGTACAGGCTCTCGAGAAAGCAGTTGAGCAACAAAGAGGATTTGATTGTGAATTTCATATTCGAATGGAATTCAATGCTCGGAGATGAGATTTGCCAGAACCTAATCAAGTCAATGCCAAAAAGGGTTGAAAAAGTTATTCAAAATAAAGGAGGACCCATAGATTATTAAATATTTCGAACTATATTACCTATTATAAATAAATTATACCTCTATTATTCTTTATTTAAAGCTGTTTGGTTATGTTTCTATCGATTACTAGTTGCAGGAAATATGTGAGTCACTTTTTTTGTTTTTCCCTAAATCTCATTTATATCCAAAATTATAATTATCAATAGAATACCTTAGGGTGAGTAAATTTTTTTCCTAGGTGGTCGGGAAGGGGTCTTTATATTAGTAAGATTAAAAAGTTTGACCTCAAAAACAATAGGCGAAAAAATTTTTTAAATAGTCAGGTTAGTCACTTTTATCGAACAGCACTATATATATATACTTATATATATATATATATATATATATATATATATATATATATATATATATATATATATATATATTATTATTATTATTATTAAATACTAATGTTACCGTTCTAATGTTGTTTTGTTTTATTAGGACCAACTTAATGAAAAAAAATATCCTAATATTGGACAATTTTTGTCTTTATTTTCACGAGAACCCGACATAATAGACATTCATTGTCTGTTATATTTAATAATATATGTTTAAATAATCATCTGCTGACCCAATTGACTAAATATATTTCGCAGAATATATATATATATATATATATATATATATATATAATATATATATATATATATTCTGCGAAATACATGCATATATATATATATATATATATATATATATATATATATATATATGTATATATATATAATTATTTATTTAAAAATATGATTCCAACTCGCTACATAAGAGGTCTCATGTTGCAAAACAAGAGCCGAAAACTTCAAAATAATATTTGAATTAACTTGAGTTAAAGTAGGCTCTGTTCCATCTTCAAGCGAACTTTGGATTATTTACCAAACCAGTTTCTTTCCTATTTTCTACAATATTTTCACACACACATATATATATATATATATATATATATATATATATATATATATATATATATATATATATATATATATATATATATATATACCGGGTGTAACAGCAAAATTATCAAATTGCTAGATTAAGCTTTGAAACGTCGTATCTTAGAAATGATTAAAGATATATTACTTGAATACTCCGAGGTTTTTATGACATTATTTTTATGACTAATTTGAACAATAAAATTGTATTTAGCTCTAAGTTGAAATGAGGGTCCCTCTTGCTGCTGTGACCTCTTCACTCAGTTTTCCTCCCTACTGTTCCCACTTTTTTAAACTTATTCACCGTTCTCTTAATGGTTCTTGAATGGACTTCGAAGATAGAAGCCAGGGTATGAATGTTGGTACCATTACTGAAGGCCTGAATGATCTTTTTCAATTCTCCATTGCTCAGTTGGGAAGACATAGTGAGGCTGACATAAAACTATTTTATCATGTTCTTTTTCTAGCTGAATAACTCAAAGTGTTATTCAAAGGGTCTAACCCCAACCCTAACCCTAATAACCCTAACCCTGACCCTAACCCTGCCATTGGCTTCAACAACAGCCTTTAGACGACTTCGGAATCTCCTACAACTCTTCTAGACGGTCTCTTTGTTTAAGATGCTGAATGTTGCCATAATCCTTGACTTCAGTTCAACTTTGGTGTTATATGGAGTTTTGTTGGTCCCCTCCCTCAAGTTCGCCCCACACATAACAATTAAGGGGGTTTCAGTCTAGGGAGGTAGATGATCAGATGTAAGGGGTGATGTTGTCATAGAAATGGCCTCAGATCTCCTGCTTGTGTGGCATGGTGCAAAGTCCTGTTCTCAAACATAGGCTCTTCCAGCCGTTACACACTTTACCCAGGGTAACCTCCTCAAGGCACTTGATGTAGGCCCCCGTGTTGAATATGACACCCTGTAAAAAGAATGAGTGAAGGTATAACGTCGCCGCATCTCGAAACAGGACTCTGCATAATCGATTATTCCATCTGCGTTTTTTTTAGGATCGAAGGACTTATTTATCGATACATCCTCGGAATTTCGAAAAGAAGTAAATTTACTTCAATTTGGTGTTTTATAATTCGATCTGGCCTGAAACCTTCTTTTTAGGATCGGAGGCCTTACTTTCCTTTATTTTGTTATGTTATCCAGTGCAAAAAAAAAAATATTTTATTGTGCTATCCAGTGTAAAAACATTTTATTTTGCTATTTTGGTTTGGTTTGGTTTGGTTTGATTTGTTTTACGGTATATCAACCTCAATGGGTCATTTAATGCACACAAAATTTTTTATTGCTGGTAATATTTTTTTTCAAAAATGAATTGCTGGTAATATTTTTTCTTCAAAAAGCTATTGCTTCTAATATTTTGTTTTCCCACGATTGTGTTTCTGGTAATAATTTTTCTTCAAAAACTCATTGCGGATAAATTTTTTTACAAAAATGTATTAATGGTATTAAAACCTATATTTACACTTTCATACTATTTTGACCCCAGTTTGGGGATTAACTATTTACCCATAGTCGGGACCCTAACAGGTACTACCACCGTGGGTCAGGGTCGTTCTGGGAACACTAGCAATTAATAGATGGTCACACGCTCTTAAAAACCTCCTGATCTGAGGCCTTATTGTTTGATGTAGCTTATCGTTTACCCAGGACGCAGATGTAGTTTATCATCTTACCCAGGACGCTTCATTTGGAGGCGGGTCTTAGGCCTCTACAGTCGGCATATTCTTATAACCCTAGCCAATAAGGCGTAAACATATTTTGTTGGACTGGTAAGCTCACTTATCGATCAACCATTTTGAAACCTCATCAGTCAAATTTGCGATATAAGTTTGAAGACTAATTTTCTTTCAAACCTTGTATTTTTAAAAGATATTTACTTCATTTTGAAACCAGTTTAATTATCGTTTTTTTTTATTGAATAAGAAACTTTTGCGTATCAATGAATCTTCGTAATTTTAGAAATAAATAAATTGCGTATCTTATTATCTAATAAAAATATTTTCTATTTATGTCCCTGACGATAAGTCTTGTACTTAAATACACATTATTTTTTTAAAGAAATATATTTTGAAGGATGTTCTTAAAATAGACCGGAAAGGATCGATGATTGAATTATCGTTATCACGAAAAAAATATCGATCTTTGAATAATTTAAAATCGCAAAAGATCGAAGATTGAATTATAATAAAAAAAAAGGTATATGGATATTGCAGAAAATTAAACGTGGACATGCCGTTTCAAACAGCAATTATTCTTCAACGCAAATGTTTCAAGTAATGCAAGAGAATGTACGAATTATTATTATTATTATTATTATTATTATCATTATTATTATTATTATTTCCTTTGATTTCTGGTGTCTACTCATTTCTTTCCGGGTCCCACCGAAAGACCTAAGATTAGAAATAGCATCATGACGTGTTCCACTGACTAAATAAAAAAAAAATAGATATAGCCCGTCGTCAGGTGTTGTCTTTACTCGTGAGAACATTTCTTTTTTGTATTTCATTTTTGTATTTCTTTAAGGCATGGGCTACCAGGAATCCCTTCAATTAGTCTACTGGAATCTTTTCCAATCAATCCTAGGGCTCCAACTACAACAGGGATCGTTGATGTACCCATGTGCCACATTTTTTAGATTTCTATTTCAAGGTCCTTGTATTTTGATAGCTTTTTGAAGATCTTCAAAGATACATTGCAGTCTGCAGGGACTGTCATGTCAATAAGGAGTCAATGTTTTTGTTTGAGCTCTCTAATAAAGATGTCTGGACGATTAGATTTCATTGTTCTGTCTGTGTGTATTGTAAAGTCCAATAAAATTGTTGCTGGTCCTAAAGAGCTCGATTTAAGAAAAGAAAAGAATATGTTTGACAATGTTTCGAAATATTGTTGAACATTTTCAAACACCGTCTTCTTTTTCTTATCTTAAGTCACGCTCTTTAATACTGGAAGATTTATTTCAATCATCAAATATTAGTTTTTTCTCAACTATTATGAATGGATTAAGTCTGTTTAAGTTAAAGTCGGAAGATTTCGTTTGTTTAGTCTTGAATACAGATTGAGTAATCTTTATCCGAAATGCCCAAATCCGAAAGTAGAAGAGCAAGTGATTTATATGCTTCTTTGATCTATCAACCAATTTGCTCAACGATAGTCAATACAGACTGACTGTATTATGTTATCAATAAGGAGACACTTTTTTATTTGCGGTCTCTAATGACAATGTCTGGGCGATTAGCTTTTATTTATTATTATTATTATCAATATTATTATTTCCTTGGGTTTTTGTTTTATACATATTTCATTTCGGGTCTGTCTATATTTCTGAGATGAGGTATTATGTACATTATTTACATTATTCGGACTATTGTCCTCATCTTTGTCGCCATATTTGTTACAACGTTTCGGCCGTTGTACGTTCCGGCCTTCTTCAGGTGGTTGGAATATCAAACTGAACCCTTTATTTCGCTCACTGGGGTAGAATGTTCCAGTACCAGATGCCAGGTCTAATGGATGTCAGTTATCAGTTATCTCCTGTTAAATTCCCTCTGAAAGTTCTCCACTGCCTTAACCGGGTATTGAACTCACACTCTTTGGGTCCTGACACTGAATCTAACCAACGCCTTTATCCACTGTGCCATGTGTCCTTGAGGACATCTGGGTAAAAAGGGTGTGTGTTCAATACCCGGTTAAGGCAGTGGAGAACTTTCAGAGGGAATTTAACAGGAGATAACTGACATCCATCAAACATGGCACGTGGAACTAGAACAGTCTACCCCAGTGAGCGAAATAAAGGGTTCAGTTCTACATCCCAACCACCTGAAGAAGGCCGGAGCGTACAACGGCCGAAACGGTGTGATAAATATGGCGACAAAGATGAGGACAGTAGTCCGAATAATGTAAATAATTTCATTCCGGGTCCCAACAAGAGACCTAAGATCAGAAATTGATTCATGACATTTTCCACTGGCCATTTGTTGTAAAAAAAGAAAAAGAAATTAAAATCACACACATTTTAAATAGATAAAGGTCTCTGAAATGTGTGAACTGTAGTTGTGAGTACAATGTTTTGTATTTCTTTAAGGCATGGGCTTCCAGGAATCCCTTCAATGAGTCTACTGGAACCATTTCCAATCAAGCCGAGGCTTCCAGCCACAAATAAATGTCATCATGTGCCACATTTGTGAAATATTAATCAATGTTTTTGGATTTTAATTGACTTTTTTTTAAAGATCTTTAAAGATACATAACAATCTCCAAGAATAGTTACACATAGTTCTTGCCTTATTATTCGCAACCCATGACTCCTATGACCTCATTAGCATTACATGGACAAAATTCCTCTTAGCCTGTGGGTTGTACTTATCAAGACAATTTTGGGTATTTATTTGGTTGTACTTATCAAGACAATTTTGGGTATTTCGTTGGTTGTACTTATCAAAATAATTTTTGGTATTTCTTTGGTTGTACTTATCAAGACAATTTTGGGTATTTCTTTGGTTGTACTTATCAAGACAATTTTGGGTATTTCGTTGGTTGTACTTATCAAAATAATTTTTGGTATTTCTTTGGTTGTACTTACCAAGACAATTTTGGGTATTTCTTTGGTTGTACTTATCAAGACAATTTTGGGTATTTCGTTGGTTGTACTTATCAAAATAATTTTTGGTATTTCTCTGAAGCTGGGATTTCCAGTGATTTTTCAATATGTTGTTCTGTTCCTTTTTTTATCATTCCAAGCGCACCCACTTTGACTGGTACTATTTTTGTTTTCAATTTCCACATTTTTTTCTATATCGATTTCCAGGACTTTATACTTCGATAGTTTTTCAAATTTCTGCTGGGCAAGCCATATTAATTAATAGGCATTTTTTTTTTCTTTTCGATTTTTGGCAATTATGTCCAACCTATTTGCTTCAATCTTCCTGTACGTAAACATTGTGTAATCCCATAGAATTGTGACGTCTTCTATTTCTGTAACCAGTGCTGGGTAATGTTCAAACCAGTGTTTAACATCTTTCCCAAAGTGTTTGCATATTGTACAGTGTAATTATTGCCCCACTATATTGTGACGATTTTTATATTTAATTGGTGTATGTACAGAATATCATGAGATTAGATGGTCTATTATTATTATTATTATTATTATTATTATTATTATTTGAGCATTACACCCCAATCATGTCGGGAGTGCTATTAGGTTGGTGCAAAAATAATGACGTAATAATGTCGTTTTTTGACGTATTTTTAACGTCAAAAAACGACATTATTACGTCATTATTTTTGCACCAACCTAATACTAACACGCAAGGGGTTACAGAGAATGAAAGTAAGAGAAAAGAGGGGCGTTTGAGGAAAGGATAAAGTGAAGGACGTGAATCAAGATCAGGGCGTCAGAAGATGTCGATTGGCATTACATTTGGATATTTAAAATTTATAGTTATCAGTGAAGCAAATAAAAGGAACGGAGCTCTATTGTCGGGTAGCGCAAGAGAAGAATTTGTTGGAGTAGAAGAGACGGCTAAATTTAACTGTTTCGACAGTAAAAGGGTGGAACTGAGATTCCAACCTAGTAGTAAGCTTAAATTCATGCAGTCGGCGAACCAGTGAAAGTAGCTTGTCAGAGTAGTTGCCATGAAAATTTTTCTAGAAAAGACAGAGAGAAGCCACATTACGTCGGTGAGAAAGTGACTGGAGTCGAGATGGCAGGTCAGGACCGGTCGTATTGCATATTCGTCTTTGGATTTTGTCGAGAACCTGGTGTGGTGCCCTCGTTGTTCCCCACCATACATGGCAACGGTATTCCATGCATGGACGAAAGGTAGATTTGTAGATTTGAAGGATGGACTCAGGCGAGAAAAACCTTCTGGCCCGACATAGAGAACCAACTTTCCTTGCGGTAGATGAAGCTATTGATTCAATGTAGTTGTTCCACCTCAGGTCAATGGAAAACTTGAGACCAAGCAAGCGTAGAGAGACATTCTACCGTGAAGTTGAACGTCAGATAGGTTTCTCTATGCTGGGTAAATTAGAGCAGTTTCGTTTTGAAGGCATTCAAGTTGACAACCTATTTCCTGTACGAGTCAACCACAGATTGGGTGTCTTTTTCGAGACCAACGGCCAGGTAAATTTGTCAGCAATGCCGGATTTCTTATTGAGACAAGAGTAAATGGTAGTGTTGTCTGCGTAAATGCCGACTTAAGAACTGATGAAACCAGGAAAATCGTTGAAGATCAGAAACAGTATAGGACCCAGGATAGAGCCTTGCGGAACACCAGCGTTCGTATGAAAAGAACTGGATGAGAACCTGTTTAGGACGACTTTTATTTCACGGTTTGACAAGGATGATTGTATTAAATCATATAATCGTCCCTTAATACCGTATCTCTGAAGATTACTCTAATGGCCAGCATGTCAAACCCTATCAAATGCCTTAGAGATATCGAGAGTCACAGCTCGAGCTTCTCAAGAGTTTGGTATACAAATTCAGTTAAGGCGGTAAGCACGTCAGCGGTAGACCGGGCAAGTTGGAAACCATATTGTCTGTCAGAGGTTTGCTTATGGGAAGTGAGGTGCTTAACCACTTCGGTATTGATTAAAACCTCGAAGACTTTTCCGAAGAGTGGTAGGAGACTGATAGGATGGTATTTAGATGGCTCAGAAATGTCTCCAGAGTTCTTAAATAAACTTCCCACAGGCTGGAATACAAGAGGCAGCGAGGCAATTGTTGTATAGCTTGGAAGGAACCTCGAGCCAGCTCAGGAACACATTTCTTTAGGACTATGGCTGGTAGCATTTGCTTTATGAGAGTCTATTTAAAGATGATGTCCAAAACCATCTACGGGGTTACGTTTATCTCACCCCATAGAGACTCAGTTCTCGGGGGAAGATTACTTGTTCAGCACCCTCTTGTAGAGCCGCCAATAATCTTTTGAACCAAACTTGCGAGATGCAATACGTCGTTTTATTCTATCAACAAATAATAACTTTACTTCATTGAGGACTGCCTTGCACTCATTAGGAGTAGAGACAAAGAGATATCTGTTGGAATCAGACGTGTCGCTTCGGTACAGGCAAAAGTGATTCTTATGGGTAATAGCAGCTGAGCAAGCAGCCGAGAACCAAGAAGATGAGCTCGATTTAACTTTATATCTTCCTGCTGGGATGAAAGCGTCGATGCCAGCTTTTACCCAGAAGAAGACCTCAGACGCACATTTTCAAACAGAGTGAGTAAAAACCATATTCCAGGGGATATCGTGAAGGAAACCACGGAAGGAGTCCCAGTCTGTGTGTTGATAAAAGAAAGATATTCTGTTAGTAGGAGGTCCTTGGCTGGAGGAGGAGTGGGAGGAGATATTAATAGACACTGTGGAGGAATCAGAGTTGCCAAGAGGGCATAACTGCGTAGCGCGACAAGAATCAGAGATGGCGGTAAAACAGAGATCGAGAAGGGAAGCGTTACCATCAGGGTTATTAGGAAAACGTGTAGGAAAGCCAACCACTTGTTTGAAGGATTGAATGATTGAAAAGTTAAAGGTATGGATGCCAGCGAGGTCAGATACTAAGTGTTTAAGCCACATGGTTATCGTGGAAGTTAAAATCACTGGACACACATATGTGCGCAAACGGATATAGAGAGATGGCCTTGTCTATATTATCGGAAATGCTATTGAGTACACCACAGTCTTCAGAGGAAAAGGAAATGATAGAGAAAGAAAAGATTGCTTACTGAATTGCGGAGAGATAGACGGAGACAGATATACGAATGGTATGGAGAATCAAGACGGCGTTCCCTAACCAGCGGGAAATGATCGCGGATATAAACACCCACGTCATGTATGTGGGTTTTAGAGTCCCTTTTAAGGAAAGGGAGTTATCCAGGAATCGAGAAATCAGAGGAGAGGATTGACGAGTTAAGGTTAGTCTCGCAGACAGCTAGTATATCAGGAGATTATTATTATTATTATTATTATTATTATTATTAATAATAATAATAATAATAATAATTTCTTTGATGTCTGGTGTATACACATTACTTTCCGAGTCTCAACCAGGAACCTAAGATCAGAAATGTCGTCATGACTTTTTCAACACTTCATATTTTTTTAAATTCTAAGATCACAGACATTTTTATTAGGTTAGTGCAAAAATAATGACGTAATAATGTCGTTTTTTGACGTATGTTTAACGTAAAAAATCGACATTCTTACGTCATTATTTTTGCACCAACCTAATACATTGATCAAGCCCTTCGTAATGACCGAAGTGTATATCTGAGCACTTTCTTTTTGCATTTCTTTCTAGCAGGAATCCATTCAAAGGGTTTATCAGAACTATTTCTAATCAATCCATGTACTACAACTACAACTGAATTTATCGATGTCCTCATGTGACACATTTTGGAGATTTTCAATTCAATATCCTTCTATTCTGATAATATTGGAAGACCTTCAAATTACAAGCTACTTTATTTATCTTATTATTTTTATTAATATTTCTATTACTATTATTATTATTCCAGGCGCCATCTTGAAAAATTGGATATCTTTCAATGAGAAAAAATAAAAATATTTGTTATTAAATATTATTGATTTATTCCTTGATAAACAAATGAAAATAAACAGCCAATACAGATTTGAAATCAGATATTGGATTAGCCCAATCAATCCGTTTTTTTTTTCTAATCCATTTTATCGTTAACGAATTTATTCTTTTCAGAAGTTTTATAAATTAATGGCTGAAAATAAATGTTTCTCATTAATAGAACAGGCCTGTAAAATCAACTTTAAACATACTAGTATATATATATATATATATATATATATATATATATATATATATATATATATATATATATATATAATTATTTATTTAAAAATATGATTCCATCGTTACATAAGAGTTCTTATGTTTCAAAACAAGAGCCGAAAACATCAATATAATTATTTGAATTAAATTGAATTAAAGTAAGCTTAGTTCCATCTTCAAACGAAATTTTTTTTTTGGAATAACTTATTTCTGAAATTTACGCGTTTTATAAGTATATTCATCATTAAAATTAAAATTACTATGGTAATGGCTAGAGCAATTATTTTAAAAAAAAGGGGCGTAAGATTTAATAATTTTATCACTATCTCAGTTACATTCAAAGAGATCAAGTCAGGGTAAGGTTGGGGTGTCTAAATTTAAAGCGGAAGATGACATCGTCTAGTCAGGTTAAGTGTCTATGGAGATTTATTTATTTTTTTATTTTATTTTTTTCTGAAAAGGGTTTTGTGTAAAAAAAAATGTCATAAGTCGCTAACATTTGTTTTTTGACGACTTCATAAAGGGCATTTAAACTTTTTATTTAGACTATGGAGTTTAAAATTTGTATTTATTATTTTATTGTTTGTTTGTTTTTTATGCTAATTATTCAATGCGAAAATTTGATGATGTCGGCAAAAAAACCGTTAAGTCATTTCTATTGATTAATAAATTTTTTATTATTTAGAAACTTAATAATGTGTAGTTTTTCATGTAGGCAAAAAGGGTATGGGTCATCCCAAGTTTTACAAGTTCTAGTTTTGTTTATAATTTTCCATTTTACTTTTGGTGTTTTATTCATTTCCTTCAAATGCCAAAAATGTTTAGAGATGTCTGATTTCTTTTATTTATATTATTGAAAGAACACTTATGCTGCCTCCATCTGGCTTTAAATTCATTCTTCGTAGACCCAATGTATATCATATTAGTATTAGGACTCTAAATGGATGATATAGTACATTGGTATACCACAGATTTAACGCGGCATATATTTTCCAATGGGAAGTCTTCTGGGTTTCTACAATCACATAATTTTTCATTATTTTTATCTAATTTAAGTTTAGGGTTTTTATTAATACTATTCTGGCGTGGGGGGTTATTCAGGATTTTATTATTGTGTTTTTTTTTTTTATACTTTCTAGATTTTCAGTGCAACTGTAACTTAATTTTAGGGTGTTTTTATTAAATATTTTATCAAGACTACTATTAGTAAGAAACTGTTTTTAATTAAAGCGAGAAATTATATTTAGGCTCTTGTTTTTCAATTGAAGCTAAGAATTGTATTTTAGGCTCTACTTTTGTATCGAGCACTGTTTTTTAAAAATAATAACAAAAATAATAAATAAGACTTTCGGCTCTTGTTTTGAAACATGACAACTCTTATGTAGCGTGTTGGAATCATATTTTTAAATAAATAATTATATTTATGCTCTACTTTTGTATCGAGCACAATTTTTTAAAAATAATAACAAAAATACTAAAGACCTTTGGATTATTTACCTAACGAGTTCTTTCCTATTTTCTATATATTTTTACACAGACACACACACACACACACACACACACACATATATATATATATATTTCAGTAATGAAAACCTTGGTAATCCGTATGGATAATCACAAGGAGGATGAAATCCGGAGAGCTCAATATTAAAAAAAGAGCGATTAATTTAATTTAATGAAAACAGACAACTTAAGGGTCCATGGTTATAATTTATTTCCCCAGGGAGTTTCTTTTTCCCTGGATCATCAGACCTCACTTCCAAGGATGTAAGCTGAATTTAAATTCACACGCACACACACACACACACACACATATATATATATATATATATATATATATATATATATATATATATATATATATATATATATATATATATATATATATATAAAATAGGTGGTCGGTTTACTCAGACGGCTAGCCAATCCCTAACTCTTATGCTTGCTCAGGCACATTTGTGTTTGTTCAACACCCACAGAGCCAAGCTGTGGTTTATACTGCAACTATGCTGAGCATATCTTAGTTACAGTTTCTCGGAGAGAGCGTGTTATCTAGAATTATCAGCAATCTGAACAACACCAGCAAATTTAAACCCTCGGTCACGATTACTTGTAACTTCATGCTAGTTCAGCAGCTATGGACTGTCCCCTAAGTGTTACATCTACCCATTTTCAATCACAAGGCTTGCGTCAACCCGTCGTATGGTCTTCAGGCACTTTCCAAAGATAACGCAGGCTGGGATCGCTCCTACCCTCCAGAACGGTAACATCAGCAAGTGTCCTTCCTGACAAATTGACCATGGTGTGATTCGAACCCGGGTCTCCTGATCAGAAAGCAAACATTCTAATCAGTTTTCTTAATTATTATATTGTATTTTTACCAATTTTCGGATAAGGTGTTGAGTGTTCAGGTGGCTGGAATGTTAAACTAAACTCTTTATTTCGCTCATTGGGCTGAAGGGTTCTAATACCACGTGCTATGTCTAATGGATATCAGTTATCAGTTATCTCCTGCTTAATTCCCCTGACTTGTATTAGACATGGCACGTGGAATTTGAACAGTTTACCCCAGTGAGCGAAATAAAGGGTCCAGCTCGACATTCCAACAACATGAAGAAGGCCGAAGCGTACAAGGGCCAAAACGTTTTAATAAATATGGCGACAAAGATGAAGACAATAGTCTGAATTATGTAAATAGTGTACATACTACATCATCTCAGAAATATAGACAGATACTGAAGGGCCAAAACGTTGTAATAAATATGGCAACAAATATGAAGACAATAGTCAGAAATTATGTAAATAGTGTGCATAATACCTCATCTCAGAAATATAGACAGATACTGAAGGGCCAAAACGTTGTAATAAATATGTCGACAAAGATGAGGACAATAGTTCGAATAATGTAAATATTGTTCATAATACATCATCTCAGAAATATAGACAGATACTGAAAGGCCGAAATATTGTAATAAATATGTCGACAAAGATGAGGACAATCGTCTGAATAATGTAAATAGTCTACATAATACCTCATCTTGGAAATATAGACAGATATTGAAGGACCGAAACGTTGTAATAAATATGGCGACAAAGATGAGGACAATAGTCCGAATAATGTAAAAAGTGTGCATAATACCTCATCTCAGATATATAAACAAATATCAGTCTTGACATCTTGATTTTACTAATTTTCTCACAACAGTAACGTTGCTTCCCTTTGTCTTCTCTATAAATACTTTCTTGGTAATTATTCTGCTGACCTTTCTTCTATGATAACTATACTTTATGAATTTAAACGCAGTACTAGATTGGCGGCAAGGTCTCATCCCTTTACAGTTGAAATGGCTAGATGTAGCCGTAAGTTCTATGCTAACAGTTTCTTCTATCCCACTTCTCACTTAAACTCTGTTCTGTCTTCTTTATTCCTTTGCAACCCATAATAACAATCGTCACTCGTATCTTCTTATTTTTTATTCTTAATAGTATATTTTTGTTGTTAATATCATGTGTTCTCATATTCATTAATGCTTCTAACCCTTTGCGTCATAGTGGCTTTATTGCCTTACTTGGCGTGGAATGATTAAAACAAGTGCGTAAATAAAGGAAAAATTCAAACTGCTAAGCTTCTCACTTCACACGGCCTTGTTTCAAATAAGTGATATGTCTTTCGTTTCTCAATGGCAATCGTGGCAGTGTTATCACTGAATTTGTTTATCAGGTTTGAGAACAGCGATGACCGAGCTGTGGCTTTACATATCTCGAAGGCGTTTGACAGTGTTGAAGTGATGGTCTTTTCCACAAGTTCAAGGTGTATAGTGTCACTGGGGGGATATTTAATTGGTCCAAACGTCCTTAAGAAATTCGGGAATGAAGGCCGTATGGAACGGACATTCGTCTAGATCATTTCACATTAATGAGGGTGTACCGTAGGGCTATCATTTGGAAGTTAGAGTTAGTTTTCGGCATCAACGACCTTGTCGATGCCACCAGTCTCTAAGTATTTCTGCTGGCGACAAAACTATTTATTCCTGCTTCAAATGTATTTCCCACTAAGACTTGTTAAATTTCCAATAAAAATCGTTAAGAGATAGATAGATAGATAGATAGATAGATAGATAGATATGAACAGACTGTGATAGATAGATAGATAGATAGATAGATAGATAGATAGATAGATAGATAGATATGACACCACTGACATAGATAGATAGATAGATAGATAGATAGATAGATAGATAGATAGATAGATAGATAGATAGATATGAATTGACAGATATGAACAGTGAGATAGATAGATAGATAGATATGAATTGACAGATATGAACAGTGAGATAGATAGATAGATAGATAGATAGATAGATAGATAGATAGATAGATAGATAGATAGATAGATATGACACCACTGATATAGATAGATAGATAGATAGATAGATAGATAGATAGATAGATAGATAGATATGAATTGACAGATATGAACAGTGAGATAGATAGATAGATAGATAGATATGAATTGACAGATATGAACAGTGAGATAGATAGATAGATAGATAGATAGATATATAGATAGATAGATAGATAGATAGATAGATAGGAAACTATTGTGATAGATAGATAGATAGATAGATAGATAGATAGATAGATAGATAGATAGATAGATATGACACCACTGACATAGATAGATATGAATTGACTTTGTAGATAGATAGATAGATATGAACAGTGAGATAGATAGATAGATAGATGGCAGGTTATTCTGACACAGAAAGCCTGATTCCGGAGCATCCCTGCATTAATTCTATTTTCCTGTTTCGACGCCGCTCGTCAGCCATACACACATGCGCTCTTCAAACACACATGGCTGACATTCGTTTCTTCGGCTAATGATTGACGTGAGAAAACAACAGCCGTTTTACATTTTGGCCCCGTTTGCTGGAATCCATTCAGATTTTGGCCTGCATCTTGTAGCCGTAAATAAAAGTCTATGTTCACTGGGCCGTGGTCCACTAAAGAAACAAGAGTAGACGCTCGCGACTGTGAACCCCACTTTGGCGCGGACGAAGTAAGACAGGTGTGATTTTAGGGGTATAAGAAAATGAATTCAGTTCTGAGAGACTATGCTTGCCAAATCAATTAGGCTTTTCTTTTTCTTAGTTTAGTTGGTTTATTTTGTTTGCTTAATGACAGGTGTTGAATAAAATGATTTGTATCCGCATTTTGGCGGACGATCAAAGGGTTGATAGGATGGTATCAGAATATTAAATATAGATACGGCTCTGTTATAGATAGCCAAGAATATATATATATATATTTATTAAAGACATATTTTTTATGTTTAACGTTCTTTTTATAGATACAAGATAAAAAAAAACATAAAAATTAAAAGTTAAACATAAAAAAAAAAATGTCTTTAATAAATAAATTGTCGGACTTTGTCCATTTCGTAATATATGACGTCATATATATATATATATATATATATATATATATATATATATATATATATATATATATATATATATATATATATATATATATATATATAAAGATACAAGTTTTATTAAATTCAAGCAACATTTTTTTCCAATGATGAGGTATTGTAATTATTTATATGGTTCGGACTGTTGTCCTCATCTTTATTGCCGACGTTTCGACCGTTGTACGCTCCGGTCTTCTTCAGGATCTGTCTATATTTCTGAGATGAGATACTGTAATTATTTCACTATTTACATTATTCGAACTGTTGTCTTCATCGTTATTTTCATATTCTCAAAGTTTCGACCGTTGTACGCTCCGGCCTTCTTCAGGGTCTGCCTATATTTCTGAGATGAGGTATTGTAATTATTTGCATCATTTATATTGTTCGGACTGTTGTCCTCATCTTCGTTGCCATATTCACGACGTTTTGGCCGTTGTACGCCCCGGGCTTCTTCAGTATCTGTCTATATTTCTCAGATGGGGTATTGTAACTGTTTACACTATTGAAATTCTTCGAACCATTGTACTGATGTTTATTTTCATAATCACGACGTTTTGGCCGTTGTACGCTCCGGTCTTCTTCAGGTGATTGTAATTTCGAACTGAACCCTTTATTTCGACCACTGGAATGAATTGTTCTAGTTCCACGTGTCGTGCCTCTTCCTGATGCCTTAGTTATCTCCTGTTGACTCAACTCTCCAAGTTTTTGTTCGCCTCTGCAGTAACCAGGTATTGAACTCACAACTGAAGTCAAGTCACTGGTTCCAAACATCGCTTTTATCTACTCGGCCACTTAAATTAAATTTCGGAAATTTATTTTCTGTCTTAGCTCGACTACTCTTTACCGGCTCCAGCATTATTAAGCATATATATTGATTATAACAACAAATAAAATATCGTTAATATTATTATTATTATTATTGTTCTTTTGGGATTCTGTTGTACAGAAATTGCCTTCCGGGTCCCAACCAGAGACCTCAGGCCAGAAATGGTAGCATGACATTTTTCACTGATCCATTGTTGCAAAAAAATAAAAAAACACACATTTTACATAAATCTCTTCGTTGTGAGAACGTTTATGAATATTCACCATAAATATATATAAATGTTAGCGACTTATGACAGTTTTTTTTATATACCCAAAACCCTTTCAGAAAAAAATAAAAAATAAAATAAAAAATAAATAAATAAATCTCCATAGACACTTAACCAGACTAGACGATGTCATCTTCCGCTTTGAATTTAGACACCCCAACCTTACCCTGACTTGAAGTCTGTGAATGTAACTGAGATATTGATACAAATTATTAACCCTTACGCCCCTTTTCTTTAAATAATTACTCTAGCCGTTACCATAGTAATTTTAATTTTAATAATAAATATGCTTATAAAACGCGAAAATTTCAGAAATTAGTTATTCCAAAAAGAAAATTTCGCATGAAGATGGAACAGAGGTTGGTACTTTAATTCAATTTAATTCAAATAATTATATTGAAGTTTTCGGCTCTTGTTTCGAAACATGAGAACTCTTATGTAGCGATGGAATCATATTTTTAAATAAATAATTATATATATATATATATATATATATATATATATATATGAGGAGTAATTCTTATTTGTTGCTAACTTATTTTCCATTTTTATCTTTTTCAGGTGAGTGAAATTTCTTATTATTTCAACTTTCTGAGGAATAACGAAATCCATTTCAAAGGTAAAAATATCTCTCTTACATTTGCTGGTTCTTGAGAACATTACTTCGTGCCGGTACACATGAATTTGAATACATATACATATATGTATACATATATGTATACATATTTGACAATTACCGGTGACCATGGAATTTTTCTTGAGAATATCTTCTTTTTCAAAATTTAGCTGATACTAGAGATCCAGTGTTATCATACAGATGAGGCGAAGATGGAATGTCGTCTTGTGATATTATGGACATTCACTTAGAAAGGGAAGGGATGGGTTTACTTTTATCTTAAGTGTGTCTATTTGATAGACCAGCGAATGATTTCTTTTGAAATTCGTGTTTATAAGCTGCAGCCACTTTAGTCGAAGAGGAATGCGAAGTAAAGTGATCTTTGGAGATCAAGTGCAAATAAAACCGGAAATATGGTATATCCGGGAGTTGCTCTATAGTAACAGTCATTCTTGGGATTGGTGAGATTTCTGGTCCGCCGTCTATGAAAAGATAATTCAAGACTCTTTTTATATAATTTAAATGCGTTTCTAAGTTGAATTTTTGAAATCAAAACATAACTTAGCGCTTTGTCCTACAGCTGAGATAATCTCTCTCTCTCTCTCTCTCTCTCTGCATATGTATATATATATATATATATATATATATATATATATATATATATATATATAACGGGTGTCACAGCAAAAATGTCCGAGTTGTGTTGCAGCAAAATTGCCCGATTGTTAGATTAAGTTCTGAACCATTGTATCTTAGAAATGATTAAAGATATGTTACTGGAATTTTCCGATGTTTTTATAGCACTCTTGGACGCTACTTCGAGCAATAAGAATGTATAATTACTCTCCAAGCTTAACAGAAGAACCGTGATGGAATCGATCATAAACGAAAATGACATGTCCCTCATTAATTAATCATAGCCAAGGATCGGAAGCTCATGAAGGATTGAAACTTCAATTTATACATATATATATATATATATATGAAGAAATATAGTCTTAAGATGCTAGATGCAATCATCAGGTCATCGATCGTGGCCTGACGATATCATCTAGCATGAAACAGCCTGTCGCCTCTAAGTGTTGACTTCTATGTTCACTAATATATATATATATATATATATATATATATATATATATATATATATATATATATGTTTTTATTATTCAACGATTATTTTCTAACTTATTCAAGATGATCTCCGCCCTCTCTAAACTTCTTACCTTCTGTCTTGGAGTAAAAAGTTGTCTCACAGATTTCAAGTGTGGTTTCATTTTCAAGTCTTTTTTCATTGCTCTTTGAACTGTCATAGCTGACTGCCCCACTGTGTGTGTGTGTGTGTGTGTGTGTGCCAAACACCTTGTGGATTGAGTTGGATCTTTTCTAATTAATCTCTTCATCTCTAAGTTGAAATGAAGATCCCTCTTCCGCCCGTGACCTTCTCATTCAGTTTTCCTCTCGACTGTTGGAACTTTTTAAACCTATTCACCGTTCCCTTGATAGTTTTTGAATAGGCTTTGAAGATGGAAGCCAGAATAGAAATGTTGGTAAAAATTACTGAAAGCCTGAATGATCTTTTTCCTCTCACCATTACTCAGTTGAGAAGACATAGCGTAGCTAGCACAAAACAATTTTAACCTTCTCTCTTTTCAAGGTTTTTTTTTTTAATTACGAACAATGTTGTCAAGATGGCTTAACGTTTTAACTGAAAACCTAGGAAATAGAAACTCAGTTTAGTGTTTTTGTAGATATTAAACATTTTGTAGGATGGACAGTAATGCTGTAACACGATCTGAGATTATAATAAAATCATTCATAAGTAGTTACAGAAAAGCTTTCATGTTTCAATACCATGATTGTACTTCTTCAGACGATGGTAGTTAACTAGTTATAAAAAGAAATGAGCTTATCTTCAAATGTCGACATAAAGACAAACCCCCTAAAAACACTTACCGCATTGATTTTGGAAGAATTAAACAGGAAGTGGTGTTTCGTGGATAAGGATAGCAGTATATATGGGAGCACACACGTGCCGATATCTAGATTTGGACATGTAGATGTAAGTTCGTATGTGATAGTAAATATTTTGCTAACTTCTATATACATGGTGGGACCTAAGACTAACTTGCCGAGGTACACCTTACCCATGTTTACAAACTAAAATTTTTATAACATTTCCATCATCCATAGCTTCGTCCTTAAGTTTGGTATTTGTTTTTGAATGTCTATTTGCCTTTTCATTCTCTAAAGTTATTTGCTATATCCACCTATTGTATTTGACAATATTATAATGATTCCTGTTATTCATTGTACCAGGGACTACTGCTAACAATGAATCCTCTGTATAAATCCAAAATTTAAGAAATATCTAAGAAGATCAGCTTGCTAAGCTACTGCTACACCGGCCTCTTCCTTCTTACTCTCTTTCTTCCCCAAAATCCCCTACTCCTCCTCCCCTTCTTGTGTTCCACTCAAATCAATGTCTCCATTGACTTCCATAATCCATAGCTCTCTCCTTAAGTTTGGTATTTGTTTTTGGTTATCATCGTGATTTGATAACGTTGTTTACTTTATTCGAACAGGAGATAACTGATAACTGACATCCATTAGGCATGGCATGTGGAACTAGAACAGTCTAAACTAGTGAGCGAAATAAAGGATTCAGTTCGACATTCCAACCACCTGAAGAAGGCCGGAGCGTACAACGGCGGAAACGTTGTGATAAATATGGCAACAAACAATAGTCCGAACAATGTAAGAAGGTTTACATATACACGTTTGTTTATTTAAATATCCAAATAAGTATTTTATCACAGAATTTTACTTAAGCTCTTAATGAATTTCTCATATTTCCCCATTTTCATCTTTGTAATTATTGTGTGTGGTATCATGTTGCCAAAGAGTCATTTAAGTTCCTAATTACCAAGTCCCCTCCGGGGTCCATGATTAAAGAGAGCACTGTGGGGAGTTATTTATGCATATTTGGGACGCTTTAGGGTGGGGCATGTGATCTTTAGTTAGTAGCTAACGCAGGAGCGGTGCTAAGATCCCTCTTTCTTGCTTTGATACAGAGCCACCTCCTCTACTAATTGTCGATTTAAAAATTTCCCAACCTGGAGGCCACGGACCCTAGAAAGGAAATTGGAGGTGGGGAGAAGCGCTTCTTTTAAACGACCAAAAATCAGGGAATTTTCCAATTTAAATGAAAATTTCAGTACATATTTATTATTTTATATGTTTTTTGTTTTGTTTTTTTTTATTTTTTTAAAATTCTGGTTAGTATTACTATGAGTAAAAAAATTGAAGAAAACCAGATAGCCTTCTTGGTTCTCGGAATAAAAAATGAGTATACTTTTACTTTTAACTGATTTAAAAGAACTGTTCAGAAAAAAATAGGGCGCTATTGAAATTAGCTCTTCTACCTCCCTCTCCAGTAGGCATGGAACCCCCACGCGGTTGAGTGGATCGAGGTACTAAGCACTGGCTGTGTCGATTATTATAGTTGATGATTGACAATATAACTTAGAAAAAAAAAATACAAAACGTCAAAAAAAATACTGTTGAAACGAGCATTTTGGGGCTTCAACCTCGTCGGGGGTTTCTATGTAGTACTCACAACAATGTTCATATACGATGTATATTATTAGTCTATGCCTAGCAATATAAGGTCAGTTTAAAAATAATTTTAAAAACATGACGGATGGCCATAAAACAGTGCTGAAAAAATGACAGAGGCATCAACGGGGCCCCCAAAATATCCCAATCCCCGGTAGGGGTTCTTTGCGGGATAAAACACCCCGGTCAGGAGCTTAAGTATTATGGAACCAACGTGTGCAATATCATTAAAAATCTATTTTATGACGCCAAATTGAAGGTAACAACGCGTATAGCCAGAGAATTTATTGCGTCTATTCTCTTCGAAGAATTCAGTTCTGACTAAAATACCCAAATCACTCAAGAGTAGTCCTGTAAACTATAATTAACTAAAAGTATTTACTGCTATTTCTCTAGCAGTTATGTCTTCAAGGTCAGGACTAGTTTTAACCTCCAGCTGTATCGACGGGTAAATATGGTGGATATTTTTATATACACACAACAATATCAGACTCACTCTAGGGTAGTCTTGTAAACTATAATTAACTGAAAGTATTCTATACTATTTCATTAGTAGTTAAATTTTCAAGGTCAGTACTAGAGTATCTAGCAACTGCCCCACTCAGTTAAAAGGGAGGGGGGTTCCGAGCTCGTTGGCTTGGCTAAAAAATCCCTGTAGACCCCGGCATAAACGGGATCGGGTCGGTCTACCTCCCCGAACGAGACCCTGCCCTATGACATAGCTTCGTCCGGGTTCCTCTCTGAAGACAGAGAGTTCGAGCAGCATGACTGAAAAAGATTTCAGGGAGTAGAGCAATTTTCCAAGCGTAGTTTTGATGTGACGCGAGGCCGAAAGTATTGGATACCCAGTGAGGATTGAACTTACTACTCATTCGTAATTGTTCCAGCGTGACAAGCTTGCTAACCATTACACCACATCGAAGTGCCCCAAAATTGACAGTTTACACCGGTAGTAGAGGTCTGCTTACTGTATCATGTGTTCCCAGAGGGAACCCCGTCTAAGTACTAACCTGGCACTACGATGCTTAACTTCAGTGATTGAACGAGAACCGTTGTTTTCATCGGGGGTTTGACCGTAAGCAACGTCAGGACTAGTTCGGCCTCCAACTGTATCGATGGTGGAAATTTACATATCAGTTAAACATTCTCCCGGCTTCTTTGTTTGGGACATTTTTGCAGTGTTTGGGTCTAATATACCCAGTAAATATATTGCCTCTATTCTATTTTATAAATTTAAGTCTGATTAAAATATCAAACTCACTCTGGGGTACCATTGTTTTCTTACGTTTTGCCAGCGAATTTATTGCGTTTATTCTCTTCGAAGAATTCAGTTCTGACTAAAATACCAAAATCACTCAAAGGTAGTCTTGTAAAGTATAATTAACTAAAAGTATTCACTACTATTTCTCTAGTAGTTATGTCTTCAAGGTCAGGACTAGTTTTAACCTCCAGCTGTATCGACGGGTAAATATGGTGGATATTTTTATATGCACACAACATTCTCCCCCACTTTTCTTTGACAATGTAAATTTGGAGTAAATTATTTCGCCAAAATAATACAGTTTCAAAATAACTTGACCAA